>SJYW01047922.1:708510-804020 GCA_006410735.1 Raphicerus campestris | reverse complement strand
ATTGATTATTCTTTTTAAATTTAATTCTGACTGTGCTGGGTCTCCATTGCTGCAGCTTCCTCCTCTGGCTGCAGTGTGCTGGCTTTTCCCTGCAGTGGTGTCTCTTCTTGTGGAGCCAGGCTCAGGAGTGTGTGGGCTCAGTAGCTGCAGCTCCTGGGCTCAAGAGCACAGGCTCCGTACTTGCACACGGGGCTTAGCTGCTCCATGGCATGTGAGATCCTCCTGGACCAAGGACCAAACCAGTGTCCCCGCACTGGCAGGTGGATTCTTTACCACTGAGCCACCAGGGAAGCCCTATGAATTATTCCTGAGTTGTTCATTTATCTTTCTAGCTGGGAAAGTTCCTCTTCCACTGGCTGGACAGCTCTGGGAGGGCTCTCTTGGAACAGGGCAGGAGGCAGAGGACAAGAGCTGGATCAGGAGAGAGAACTGTGCTGAATTCAGCCCAACAGCTGTCACTGTCAAGACTGCCTTCACATCCTATTTTCTCAACTAGAGGGCAAACTCTAGAATAGAAAAATGTTTCCTACTGATTTTAAGATCTTTTTTCTTTTTGATGTGGACCATTTTTAAAGCCTTTAGTCAATCTGGTAGAGCATGGCTTCTGTTGTTTTACCTTCTGGTTTTTTGGCCATGGGGCATGTGGGATCCCAACTCCCTGATCAGGGATGGAACCTGCACCCCCTGTATCGGGAGGTGAAGTCTTAACCCCTGAACCAGCAGGGAAGTCCCCCAACCAATCCTGTTTTGCTTTTTAGAGAAACAAGTTTGGCAGTTTAATCGTGGTCCTGGTTAGGATCACAATGGGAAAGGAGAACCACTGTGCGAATTTTCTACATGGCAGATTTTGTGTCCTTGGACGTGACATCACTCCTGCATTCTGGCAAATATGTGCTAAGCTCGTCTTGTCTGTCCATTTCTTGCTCCAGATCTAGCATCAGCCACTTTACCGAAGAGCTCACTTGGTCAGTGGGACATGAGCGGGTTAGGATGCTCAGGACTGCAGGATCACAGCTGCATCTAGGCTGTTTCAGTTCAGAGCTGGGAAAAACTTTTTTGTAAAGATGAAGAAGATTATGAATGAACAGTAATATTTTCAATCTAGATTTAAGAGTCTAGATCTGACCCTTAAAGAATAAGTTTTTATTTAACCTCTTTGATTTTATACTTTATATATCTTTTTTCCTCTTAAGCTGAAAAACCCTGGTTCCTTACAATAATGATGTGATTAGCTTTTATGGGCTTTATCCATCAGAATAATTCTTTGAAAATACCAATACCACTGTAACCACTATCAATATGCCTTCAGGATGAGCTTTAAAATTTCTTTACATTATTTTTCTTCTCATTGGCGAGTATCTTACTGAGAATGTACAGAGTAAGATCTGTAATATATACAGTTAGCTGAAATAATCCTAGGCTCTATGTGGCTATGTCAACAATTTAACAAATATCTAGATTCATCTGTTTACAAAGCTCAAGAATTGCTTTCTCCACTTCATCTTATTTTTATTTATATAAAACATCCATATGATTCTAGGGTCAAAACTATATATATATAAAACTAGGTGCGTCTGAGTGAACTCCAGGAGATGGTGATGAACAGGGAGGCCTGGCGTGCTACGATTCATGGGGTCGCAAAGAGTCGGACACGACTGAGCGACTGAACTGAACTGAACTGAGGTCCCTTCAGAGAAGACTTGCTTTCAACCCTGCTTCTCCATTCTACTCATTTCTTCTTTTCATAGGAAATTTTGGACGTAAATTTTAAATTCATCTTTAAATCTTTATGTACTGTAAGCAAGCATACACTCTCACAAACATTTCTGCAATCACCCACCTTCCTCATATGAAAAGTTGGACTTCCCTGCTGGTCCAGTGGCTACGACTCTGTGTTCCTAGTGCAGGGGGCCTAGGTCCCACCCTAATCAGGGAACTACAAGTGAACTACATCCCAGGAGCTGCCAAGTCAGACACAGGATGGCCAAATAAATAATATATTAAAAGTAGAATATTAAATACACTATTCTGCATCTTGCTTTTTCATTTACCAATGTATTCTAGAAGCGGCTCCATCTCTCCCTCCATTCTGTTAGATGTACTATAACTGATTCAACCAGCACCCACCACTGGACATCTGGGTTATCTCCACTCTACTGCTATTACAAACACTGTAGCAAACGCTACAGTAGCACATGCCAAGTTTCCAGTGTAATGTTATTCTGCTAATTGTGAAAATGTATCTGTATTTCAGGTAGGAACTTCCCACACCCAGTGGTACTCTAAATCTGCTGGAAATTCTGGCATCTTACTGGGGACCCGGGGATCTTTCCCAGGGTCACAGCAGAGGGAAGTTTTTCTCATTCACTGGCAGTATAAGTTTGGCTGAATTGGCCTTGTTCTCCTTCCCCTTGAACAGTGCTCCTCTGATGTCCCAGCGCCGGCAGAGGTTCAGTTTCAGCTCCTGGTTCACGTCACTGGCATGTTCCATCTCCATTCGCCATGCGGACATTAAAACCCAGCCCGACCTGAACTGGTCACAGCACCCTAGGGCTGCTGCTGCTGCTTTTGTGCACACTGTCTTTGCTTCTGACACCTTCCTCTTCTGCCAATAAGCTCAGTCACACATCACAGACTCTGAGAAGGGGCTAATGCTTATCCAGTATCTTTAGGTTGGGAACAAAAAGCATTTCAGATTCTCTAAATCTGTCAGATTCTAATAACCTGTCTGCATGTCTCTTCTTCCCATGGACTGAGTCAGTGAGGGCTGGGACAAGCACTCCTTCAGCCACGTGTCAACCCAGTGCCTAGTAAAATCGCTAGTACATGTGTGTGTACACACACATGTATCTATATAGTCCTTTTAACACAAGTTTGTCAAACTCAAGAATCTATTTTCTAAGGTTGGTGCATTTGGGATTGTATTTTATTGTTGTTCCAGCAATGATTTTTATACTTTGAAAGTTTCTTCTATAAAATTATCTTTATTAAATAATGCTGTTTTCCCATTTATATTAATTTAAAATAGACATGCTTACCAAACAGAATTTCTCAAAACTATGAAAAATCCAGCATCATTACCACAATGAGTTGTCTCAGCCAAAAGAAAATGGACATCTTAACTAACCAGCAAAGTTTTATCTCAAATAAAAACATAACTGCTGCTACTTATAATAGCTTCAAAAAAACCCCAGAATCCAGGCACTCTGGTTTTCCTAGCTTCACAAAGTTTTTTCCTTTGATTTCCTCGTATACAAATTGATTTATGCAAGAAAAAGGAGAACTTTTGATTATGGATATTTGGGTATTTGTCTTGGTATTCAGGGGATTTTTTTCTTAAGGATTCATGTAATCTTCCTCTCTCATCTCAAGGGTATTCTTGGATATGTCACCATTTATGGCTTTAGGTTCATAGGATGTCTGTTCTTTCAACATATTCTGTGTTTCCTACCAAAACCCTACTTTTCCCCCGACTCTTGGTAGAAAGCAAAGAAAACAAACGCAGCAAACTTTCTACTTGCCCTTTTTAAAAAATAAAAAAATAAAGGAGCCTAGGTTTTTTTTTTAATCTTATTATAATATAATCATTCCTTAGTTCTCAGAAAGGTTTGTGTGGGTCTCCTTGCTTCCCCAATAGACAATCACATATTCCTTTCTCCTTAGCCACAGAAAGTATTTATTTATTAATCTTAATACATAGTCCTGCTTATTAGGTATGTCTTAACTCTTTCCTATATGCCATGCAGACTTTAACTTTGAACTCTGGAGGGACAGCAGTTTATACTTTTTCTTTTTCAATGAATATTAACATGAAGATAAAGATATATCCAGTGTTTAAAAATTAAAAGATACTTTGTAAGAATTTCTAAGTTTTGAGTGCTGTCCTGTTTCTAGCAGGGCTGTGGTGTGGAACTGCAGTACACCAAGGTAAAAACTCAGAGCCAGATCCACAAAGCCACAGAGTTCCAGGAATGAAATAGCTCGTAGGCCAACTTGCTAAACTGACCCAAACCAGTGTCTGAAATGAGACCGTTTAAAACAAAGTGCGATTGAAGCTTTATTCCTGATCACTGCCTCACTTCCTAGCACACACTTCTCATCTTTGCAATAAACCTGAGGCAACCCCATTTGAGTTTTAAGGTTACCAGCATCATTTATTCCAGCTGTGTGTGTCCTTAAAGAAACAGAAGCCCCACATTTTGCAGAATATTTAAGGGAATGCTAGCCAGATACAGTGAGACTCACCATCACAACTAAGGAAAGAAGATAATGTAGGCAGGTGTTTTCTGTTAGTCTAGAAACCAGTGAACAAAGGCCAGGGTCCGAGAGCATTTACCATAGAGCTATGTCTATGGATCAGGCCATCTGGGTGGCTAAGCACACACAGTTAAAATTTTAGATATGGGAGCCACAAAAAAAGAGAAGCGACACTATATTCCTTCACATGTAACAGAAAAGACAGATCCCCTCCATTAAAAAAAAAAAAACTTAGATGGTGTCAAACAGAATCTTAAAAAAATCATTTTCTCAAGAATGGTGGCACAAACCACAGGTATCAATTACAATGCTTCTTAACCCAACAATTTTGTGCTGCAAAGCAGAAAAGTTCAGTATTCTCCCTTCAAAAAGACACCCTTTCCTTTAGTAAACACATTTATTTAATGCTTTTCATTAAAAACAGAAAAAAAAAAAAAATTTCCCCTGTCTGAGAAATAGCCAAGCAGGCAACGGGGTAATCTTCAAAAATTCTAAGCACTTTAAACACACATACACGCACAAGAGACAAGATGCATTTTAGATAAGAAGGATTAAAATTCTTGAAGCGAGAAGTCCTGAAGGAATTTTATGCTTTCTTTTTACAAAACCACGGCCCACGTGTGGAAAAGGAACGAATGGAACTGACTCAGAGTTAACTATAAATCGTACACTCACGTGCACGTACACTAGCCTTCAAGCAAACCTGGGGATGCGGACGCGTTCGGGCTCCTAACGGAAACCACTCACTGAGAGCAACTGACATAGGGCCAGACCCTCAGCTCCAGCTCACCCTCCTGTTCTGAGCCCTCACCACAAAAGAATTTCTCTGTACCTGTGTGCTCTCACAAACTTTTATACGTGGTTAAGTTGTTGGAATCAACAAACACTGACCAACTCATTCTAGGTATCTTCTCTAGTCTCCAAAGTTACTTTTGTGTGTGTGTGTGTGAAATTGAGCTAAACAGCTTTTTAGTCTTTTGTGTAAAGGAAAATAACTCTGACATTAAAATCAGGCCTTTCTTAAAAAAAAAAAAATCTTAATTTAAAAAAGTATAAAGCTGTAGAAATACTTCAATGATCATTTCAATAAACTTAAGTATTTGAAAAAACTTTGATTTCTAGAAATAAAGAAGTACCGGGCATAGATTGATTCTAATAGGGAATGAATTCTCATTAAGGATCATTTAAAAGGAATTAGTGGCTGAGTAAATTAGTGAAACTGGACAGCAAACCAGTCAATCCTAAAGAAAAACTCATTGAAAATTGATTGGAAGGACTAATGCTGAAGTTTCAATACTTTGGCCACCTGATGAGAAGAGCTGACCCATTGGAAAAGACCCTGATGCTGGGAAAGACTGAGGGCAGGAGGAGAAGGGGGCAACAGAAGATGAGATGGTTGGATGGATCACTGACTCAATGGACATGGGTCTGGGCAAACTCTGGGAGATGGTGAAGGACAGGGAAGACTGATGTGCTGCAGCGCATGGGGCTGCAAAGAGTCAGACATGACTGAGTGACTGAACCAAATGACAGCAAAAGCACCTGCCACTAGAGGCATCATTTTCTGAAACACATCAGTAAGGCACTGGGGCGGGGGACAGAGTAAACGCGAAGAGGAGGTTTACGCAGGATCCAGAGTCACACAGCGTGACACTCCAAACATCTAGAGTCAATAAAAAAGTACACATAAAAGCAAGAACCAGCAACGAGCTGGTCCTCGAACTGAACGAGCAAAGACAACTGCAGTTAAAGGCACGGGGGGCCGGAAAACCTTGCTTCCCACAGATGGAGGCATTGGGAGCAGCTGATTAGTGACCACAGCTGGGCTGTGAGGGGTCAGAANTATCAATTACAATGCTTCTTAACCCAACAATTTTGTGCTGCAAAGCAGAAAAGTTCAGTATTCTCCCTTCAAAAAGACACCCTTTCCTTTAGTAAACACATTTATTTAATGCTTTTCATTAAAAACAGAAAAAAAAAAAAAATTTCCCCTGTCTGAGAAATAGCCAAGCAGGCAACGGGGTAATCTTCAAAAATTCTAAGCACTTTAAACACACATACACGCACAAGAGACAAGATGCATTTTAGATAAGAAGGATTAAAATTCTTGAAGCGAGAAGTCCTGAAGGAATTTTATGCTTTCTTTTTACAAAACCACGGCCCACGTGTGGAAAAGGAACGAATGGAACTGACTCAGAGTTAACTATAAATCGTACACTCACGTGCACGTATACTAGCCTTCAAGCAAACCTGGGGATGCGGACGCATTTGGGCTCCTAACGGAAACCACTCACTGAGAGCAACTGACATAGGGCCAGACCCTCAGCTCCAGCTCACCCTCCTGTTCTGAGCCCTCACCACAAAAGAATTTCTCTGTACCTGTGTGCTCTCACAAACTTTTATACGTGGTTAAGTTGTTGGAATCAACAAACACTGACCAACTCATTCTAGGTATCTTCTCTAGTCTCCAAAGTTACTTTTGTGTGTGTGTGTGTGAAATTGAGCTAAACAGCTTTTTAGTCTTTTGTGTAAAGGAAAATAACTCTGACATTAAAATCAGGCCTTTCTTTAAAAAAAAAAAATCTTAATTTAAAAAAGTATAAAGCTGTAGAAATACTTCAATGATCATTTCAATAAACTTAAGTATTTGAAAAAACTTTGATTTATAGAAATAAAGAAGTACCGGGCATAGATTGATTCTAATAGGGAATGAATTCTCATTAAGGATCATTTAAAAGGAATTAGTGGCTGAGTAAATTAGTGAAACTGGACAGCAAACCAGTCAATCCTAAAGAAAAACTCATTGAAAATTGATTGGAAGGACTAATGCTGAAGTTTCAATACTTTGGCCACCTGATGAGAAGAGCTGACCCATTGGAAAAGACCCTGATGCTGGGAAAGACTGAGGGCAGGAGGAGAAGGGGGCAACAGAAGATGAGATGGTTGGATGGATCACTGACTCAATGGACATGGGTCTGGGCAAACTCTGGGAGATGGTGAAGGACAGGGAAGACTGATGTGCTGCAGCGCATGGGGCTGCAAAGAGTCAGACATGACTGAGTGACTGAACCAAATGACAGCAAAAGCACCTGCCACTAGAGGCATCATTTTCTGAAACACATCAGTAAGGCACTGGGGCGGGGGACAGAGTAAACGCGAAGAGGAGGTTTACGCAGGATCCAGAGTCACACAGCGTGACACTCCAAACATCTAGAGTCAATAAAAAAGTACACATAAAAGCAAGAACCAGCAACGAGCTGGTCCTCGAACTGAACGAGCAAAGACAACAGCGGTTAAAGGCACGGGGGGCCGGAAAACCTTGCTTCCCACAGATGGAGGCATTGGGAGCAGCTGATTAGTGACCACAGCTGGGCTGTGAGGGGTCAGAAGAAGTCAGAAGCCGCCCCGGAAGGCCTGCCATGGAGCACCTCCTTCCACCAGCAAGCCCTGGTCCATCTCCTCCCAGTCTCGGAATAGACTGGGAACTCAGGAGGGTGGGGACTAGGAGATGGGGCCTGCATGTGTCTGAAGGTGACCCAACTCTTAGCTGCAGCTTCCAGGACATTCTGGGTCAGAACAGCCTATCACATCTCTGCAGCCACATCACTGCGGGTACTGGTGTCTGCAACCAGGTTCATCTAATCACCCCAAACTGTAGCTCTATTTGGGTGGTAGTCACACTCCACCTGAGGATCAAAGTCACCCCTGGACTGCCTACGTATGTGCGTGTAGGTTTCACTTTCTTAAATCCTGTAGAGAACAAAAACCACAGTTACCAAACACTGTTACAACAATACTAGCTTCTATAATTGCCCAGGTATTTACCGCTGTTGAGGTCTTTATTTCTCCATGCCAGTTTCAGACTACTGCCTAGTGTCTTTTCATCTCACCTTGCAGGATGCCCATCAGCATTTCCTGTTGGGCAGATCTAATGGTCATGATCTCCTGCAGCTTTTGCCTGACTCAGAATGTCTTAATTTCTCCCTCATTTTTCAAGGATAGTTCTACTGGATATAAGATTCTTGATTTCTTTTAGCTCTTTGAACATATCAGCCTAGCCAAAGAAGTCTTCATCTTCTGGCTTTTAAAGATTCTGATGAGAAATCTGCTGAAAACCCTACTGAGGATCCCTTGTATGTGATGATTTCTCTCCTCCTCTTTTGAAAGTTTGACTATAATGTGCCTCATTTTGAATTCACCTAACTTGGAATTTGCTGTCTTTCAGCAAATATGGGACGTTTTCACCATTATGTCTTCAGATATTCTCCCTGCCCCTTTGCGCCCCTCTCCTCCTCCCCATGATGTGCATGCGGGTCCACGTGATGCTCCCCCAGGGGTCTCTAGGCTCTGTTCACTTTTCTTAAGTTATTTTTCTTTCTGTTCCTCAGCCCTGATAATTCCCATTATCCTATCCTCAAGTGCACAGATTTTTCTGCCTGCTCAAATTTGCTCTGAACCTAAGTGAATTTTTCATTTTGGCTAGTGTACTTTTCAGCTCCAGAATTTCTTTTTTGGTTTCTCTTTAGATTTTCTTTGTTGATATTTCCACTTTTTCACACACCATTTTCTCGACATACCCATTCCATTTCTCTGCCCATGTACATATATGATAGTAACAGTATTTTATTACCAGAGTTATTTGTGATGGTAATTTAGGGTTTTAAGCACATAGCTTTTCAAATTCGGCTGCTTAAGAATCAGTCTATCTGATTTCAGATACTGAGTTCTCAATTAGACTTCTCTCTCATTCAGTCAACAATTTCTAAAACAATTGTTGAAATGAGAACATATCTTTTGATATAAGGTGGGGAAGAGATTTTGGCCTGTTGAGATTCTGAATTTTTCAAACTGAGCACAGTCCTGTATGCAAATTTTTCACTGTAACTTAGCAAAGAATTTATTAAAGTGCTATTTATCATGAGACAGAATTACTGGGTTATTAATGATATAGCTAAATGCTACTGAGTGGCTCAGATGTAAAGAATCTGCCTGCAATGCAGGAGACCTGGGTTTGATCCCTGAGTCAAGAAGATTCCCTGGAGAAGGAAATGGCAATCCATTCCAGTATACTTGCCTGAAGAATTCCATTGACAGAGGAGCCTGGTGTGCTATAGTTCACGAGGTCGCAAAGAGTCGGACACGACTGAGCAACTAATACACACAAAGGATTCTGAAATCTCTAACCGAAAGCCTGTGGTGATGGCAACATATTTTGGTGTAGCAATCATCAATGTTGGCAGCAGAGTGACATGGTCGGCTCTGAATCCTAGCACCGTCGCTTACTAGCCATGTGATTCTGGGCAAATTTCTCGCTCTCAGCATCTCCTCTTTACAAAAAGGATAACCGTACTTCACAGGGTGGTTTCTGTGTAATTATATGACTTAATTTGTGTGAAGCACTCAAAACAAGCTTTAACTCAATAAAATTTGGATATTCGTATCTGTGAATGCTTTTTCAAGAAAGCCAGACAGCAGTACAGATAGTTTAATGTGGTCGTGTGGGCTGTCCATGGGAAGGGTACTCTGTGACGGTTAATGCTGCAGTTTATCTACCATTACTCCTCTTGTTTCCTTGACTGCAAGTATCACTTAATTCCATATTCACTTTTAATAAGTATTCACATTCTTTCAAAGAGACCAAAAGAGGCAGCAGGAACAGATTCTGTGGAGCATACTGATCTGATTCCTACCAAGAGAAGCTGAGTGGGAGAAAGGTGAATCACCCTGAACCTGTCTTCTTACTCACGCTTAATGAGATCCTCAGACCAAGGTCAAGGGGGTCAGGAAGCAGCTATAAATCATGCCACCTGACAGACAGCAAGGGGGCAGGAACGGGAGGGGCACGTGGAGAGGGGCAGGAAATCGAGGCTGATTTATTTGCACTGAGACGATTCAGGAGGGATCAGAAAGATTTATAAATTCCCTGCGGCATCACAGAAGGCCGCAGTCTGACAATAGGAACGGCAAGCAAGATGTGATGCTCGAAACGAGGGGAAGAGAGGGTCTTATCAAATTCTGCGAAGAGTCTGCCTACATCTGGAACTGATGACAAAAGAGACGGAACAGATGGAAGGAAGGAGCCTGGGAGGAATTCAGATTTCCCTGTGTCTCCCTGCCTCTGGACTCCACCAAACTCCAGGCAGGCAGAACTCATCAAAATGGGATCCATTTCTTTGTAGGATACAAAAAAGGTTTCAGGGGGATAGTGAATAACCAGGTTTTTTTTTTCAAACTTTAAAATGCAATATTTACTACTTTCATAAGATGAGCAAATGTCTATAGACAAGTTTTAAACAATCCTTACCTATGTGTTTCCTTATACTTTACAACTGCTTCTTTTAAAACTGTCCCTAACATCAGCAGTTAGCAGATAATATAGTTACAGGTAAATACACTGACTTGTCAAAAATTGGAAAATATAGACTCTAGACCTCAAAATAAATTTTATCTATCCATCCAACATTACATATGCGGAAGAGAAGACCCAGAGAGGCGAAGTGAGGAAGCTTGTGACTTGATTTGTTAAGAAAACCAAAAGAATAAACTTGTGTCCAACACTCAGATATCAAGAGATTTATAAATGAAGGGGGTCAAAGAGTAGAGACTTGCAGTTATTAAATCCTGGGGCTGTGATGTACAGCATGGTGATAATGTTAACAACACTGCACTGTGTATTTGAAAGCTGCTGAGAGTCAAGATCTTAAAAGTTTTCATCACAAGAAAAAAAAAAGTGGTGACAGATATACACTGACCACCATACAGACACAGATACAATTATGCCGCACACTGAAAGCTAATATGATGCTGTGTGTTAAAAAAGAGCTTCACAGACGTGGATTCTCGGTGTGGGGGGAATGGGTGCTTGCGTATGCAAGACAGGGGGCTCACGTCTTGCACGGTCACGTCGAGTTGGAAGTAGATGATCTTATTTGAAAAGCAGAAACACAGACACAGATGTAGAGAACAAATGTAGGGGCACCAAGAGAGGCGGTGGGGTGTGTGTGGGGGGATGAATTTGGAGATTGGGATTGACACAAATACACTATTATACATAAAACAGACAACCAATAATGAGAACCTACTGTACAGCACAGGGAACTCCACTCAGTGCTCCTTGGTGACATGAATGGGAAGGAAATACAAAAAAGAGGAGCTGCATGGATACACACAGCTGATTCGCTTAGCTGTACAGCAGAGACTAAGGCAGCGCTGCAGAGCAAATCTGCTCCAATAAAAAGGGAAGCCCAGTGCCTGCCTCCCGGGACAGCTTTCGCCTAAGAGGGGACAAATGTGTGAGTGAACATAAGCAAAGGCTGGCTTTCCGAAAGGTAAGGAACTGATTCCACGGCTAGGAAATTCCAAACTACAAAGATGAGTCTTGAAGTGAAGATTAAAGCAGAGCTTAAGCTGAGGAAGTAGGAGGCCATTCCAGCGGGGAGGACGGGGAACGGAAAACGCCTTGCATCCAGTTCCTTTCAAATAAATCTGGATGCCGTTGGCAGGAAACGTGGGGCTGATCCTAATGTTTGTGGTGGTTTAGGGGAAGAAGTATGTATACTGAAGACTTAATATGTAAGAATCTAGGACTGAACGGAGGCAGGATAATTAAAACGAGATGAGCACGTTTATCTGACCAAGTCAGTACAGGCAGTTGAGTCATGAAGCAGGGACGGACCAGTAATCGTCTATTCTGTCAACTTCTGGACGCAGTATATCCTAACCAGACAGGTTTCACTCGCCACAGAGGGGATAAGGGCACACAGGACAGCTGGGAGCGTGGCTCGTGGACACAGCAGGTACAGGACGGAGCCGGCAGGCCAGGGCTGCACACAGAGGAGGCTCCTCCGGCCACGCCAGACACCGTGTCCTCCGAGGAATGACCGCCCTGGCCAAGCATGTGGGGAGTGGACACATGGACACTCCCAAGGCTGGCCTCGTCATCAGGGGGCGGCGCTGGCAAGAGGGACACGTGTCCAGAGCGGCTGCTACAGCACTCAAGCTACCTCTGCACTCGCTGCTTTCTTTCTTTGTCCACTGACATTGTGGCTTTAACTGTCTCCGTTCTTGTCACAGAAAGAAAAATCATTTTATTGTTCTCCCTTCAGCATTAGAGATCACTTAAAAAAATTAATTTTAATTGGAGAATAATTTCTTTACAATATTGTGGTGGTTTTCGCCATATATTGACATGAATCACCCACACGTGCACGTGTGTCCCCCAATTCTGAATCTCCCTCCCACCGCCCTCCCCATCCCATCCCTCTGGGCTGTCCCAGGGCACCGACTTTGAGTGCCCTGCTTCACGCATAGAACTCACACTGGTCATCTATTTCACATATGGTAATATACACGTTTCAAAGCTATTCTCTCAGATCATCCCACCCTCTCCTTCTCCCACAGAATCCAAAAGCTTGTTCTTTACATCTGTGTCTCTTGCTGTCTTGCATATAGGGTTGTGGTTACCATCTTTCTAAATTCTATATATATGCATTAATATACCATATTGGTGTTTCTCTTTATGACTTACTTCACTCTGTATAATAGGCTCCAGTTTGGTCCATAGAGGTCACCTTTTTTAAAAAAATTATTTATTAATTGTGTTGGGTCTTAGCTGCAGCACTCAGGCGTAGCTGCCCAGGGCATGTGGGATCTTAGTTCCCGAACCAGGGGTGGAACCTGTGTCCCCTGCACTGGAAGGGGGATTCTAAACCACTGCAGGGAAGTGGCTAGATGTCCCTTTTAAGCTAGTTTAACACTCAGATGAATGGGCTTTCCCAGCTGCTCCAGNTGAGCAGGCTCATTCATTTGAAATTCTTCTACTGAGTGTAACAGAAACTGATCATTTGTTAAAAAATATGACATAAGGACCAATTAGAATTAATCATGGCTCTTAAAATGAGACAGAATGAGCAATGTGGGACTGAGTAACAAAGTGACATTTTCTTTGCTCAGTTTTCTCGTGTACTATGAAAGAAGTCTTTTTTTTTTTGGTCAAACTAGGTGATCTGAAAATGCTTATGTGGCAGAATTCTTAGAAATGCTGAATAAAAGGTGAACCTTCCACAAAGGGGAAGCTTTCCTGACCCTGCGTCACCAGCTCCCAGACGAGGGTGGACATTCACCGTGACTCCGTCTCTTTAAGGGATGGTGGTTCAGGGTCTCAGTGCTTAAGTGGGTATTGCCTACATAAAAGCGCAAGTTGCTCAGTCATGTCTGACCAGACTGTACAGTCCATGGAGTTCTCCAGACCAGAANAGAGGGTGGACATTCACCGTGACTCCGTCTCTTAAACGGATGGTGGTTCAGGGTCCCAGTGCTTAAGTGGGTATTGCCTACATAAAAGCGAAAGTTGCTCAGTCATGTCTGACCAGACTGTACAGTCCATGGAGTTCTCCAGACCAGAATACTGGAGTGGGTAGCCTTTCCCTTCTCCAGGGGATCTTTCCAACCCAGGGATTGAACCCAGATCTCCCGCACTGCAGGCGGATTCTTTATCAGCTGAGCCACAGGTATTACCTACATAAGCTGCAAACCTTTTTGTTCATGAGCACTGGGTTGTTTTTGCTGGTCACCCTTCCATCTTGTAGAAGGGGACTTCAAATGGTGTTTTTTCTCAGCAAAATCAGTCACACACAGTCTATTTATAAGCAATTTTAATGTCTACAAACAGAGAAAATTTCCTTATTGCGTAAATACTGATTTCTGCTAATTCGAACGTTAAATGAACTATCAACTGGTGACTGATCCTCTAGAAGAAGGAAAGAAGAAATTCCTTAACTTGAAAATCTCTTTTCTACTCCTATCACTTCGGGTAGAAGAGCAATCGTGGGCAGCCAAAGTGCACAGGGAGAGTGACAGAGCAGCAGGGAGGACGGAGTGACGGAGCAGCGGGGAGGATGTGAGCAGGTGGGAGTGGGCCCTGCGAGCGGCACAGGGCTGGCCACTAAGGTGGGCGCCGCACAGATAAAGGGGACTCAGATTTCAGCAGTCAGCTCTCTCCTACTTTCAAAGGGGAAAACATTCCCCCTCCCCCCGTTTTAAAGCTGTGGTAAAGCATACATAAAATTTATCATTTTAACCCTGTTTAAGTGTATAGTTATGTCTGTGAAGTGTATTTATATTGTTGTGTAATTATCATCAAAGAGGAGATTTCTAGCTTTTATTTTCACAAATGAAGGGGCTCACACGAGTATTCACCATTAAATTTGGGGAAGGTTTTGGGTGGAAGAAAAAAGGACAAAACGTTTCTCTCCCTTACAGAGCTTACCCAGCCTTGAAGAACAGGAAATCAGTTAAATGAAAATATCCTTAGTGAATTCTACAGAGGGTGTCTGATGGGATGTAAAAAACCAACCTCACCAGTCGGTGGTACGAGCACACCAGCTCCACTCCACTGCCGCCCGCCCTGACACGTGGTCTCTGGACCTGGAGGCACCTCTCAGGACTCTGACAGCCCCTAAGGATGCCCCACAGCACTCGCCAAGGCCACACAGCAGTCAGTGCCGTGGACCCCTGGGGCCTGGCCCAGAAAGACGTGCAGAAATAAAAACCACCAACAACCAAAAACACCTTTTTAAATTCAGGTGGGCAGAACTGCACTAATCTCCCCCAGCCACTGCAAAAGTTAAGAAACATTCTCCAAAGATGTGTGACACCTCCTCAACCAGTCCTCTTACCAAGAAGGCTCTGTGCTGCCTAGACAGAGCCAGAGGCTTGAAAGGCTGAGGTCTCTGCTGGGGAAGACGAACTGGACACGGGTCAGACGTCTGACCCGAGTACACAGCTTGCAAGGATGGGGGCGGCCCCCAGCCCCTGCCCCTCATCAGTCATACCTGCTGCTTCAGCTGCTGTACCAGCCGATCCTTCTCCCGCTTCAGGGCGGCCACTTCCTCCTGCGTCTTCTTCTTCGAGGATGACAGTTCCAGGAGAGCTATGTTGGCATCTTTTTCACTGATGGCGGCCAGAAGGGCTTCCTGCCTGCACGAGAGAGCACACGCCCAGACTTCAGCCCTCACAGCCATCCTCTCGGGTTACTACCCCCATTACCCCATTTTTGGGGGTTGAAGCTGGTCTCAGAGCACACAGCTGCCCAAATTCACACCTGAACTTGGGGTCCAGGCAGGAATCCCATTCAGGACCTCTCGACTCTAAATGTTTTTATCAGGTTGTCATACTGACATCTGAATAGAGAGTTCCTTAGATCCAGTTGTAGTTAAACTTGGAAAAGTAGACAAAGTTAATGACTTTTTTTTTTTAGGTAAGAACTATCCTGTCATTTACATGTTTTACTGATTTGACTCATCCTTTATAACTATTGTGTGGCTTCCAGAGAAAGNGGGTGAGAGAAGGGGGACGAGCACATACGCAGGGATCAGACCTGCTGATCTGATGAGGAGCAAGGTCCTGAACACAGAGGAAGAGGGAGACAGCCTGGCGAGGACACACCTGTCTGCCCCACAGGCCCTCTTGGGGCAGAGGCGGCAGGAGACTAGCAGGCTCTGCCGTGACGGCTCATCTGCTTTCTGAGGTTACTGCAGTCTTCCCTAGAGCTGAGCAGACACCTGGAATCACGCAGCATGCATTTCTCCAGGTCTCGGTGTTTCCAAGCCAGGCCCCCTCTGTCATGTGTGTTCCTGTCCAGGGCTGAGCAGTGTCTCATGCAGGAAGACACGGCTATCTGCTGCTCAGTCACTGTTCAGGTGGCCAGCCCACAATGACCCTGATGCTGTAGGGCAGGTGGAAGTGGTCACTAGGATGAGGGGAGTGGCGGTGGCCCCACTGAGACGGGTTCTAACGTCCTGGCTGCTCTCCCCTCCCTGGATCACTTGCCTAAGGGGAGCCAGCCCCACATACTGAGCCACCCCACAGAGGTGCCCAAATGGAGGGGAGCCCAGGGCCCTGGGAGCAACTCTGGGAGGGAGCCCTGTGGCCCCAGCCATGAGCCAGGTTAAGTGCAGGCCTGGCCAAGAGGTGGACTGCACGCTCATGGGGGTCCCGAGTGAGAACGGCCAGCCTGGGCCGGTATCCTGGGCCTGCATGGCAGCTGTCAAGAGCCCTCAGTTCTGCCCGATGAAGCCACAGTTGGAGGAGCACCGTGAAGCTGGCCCACGTGTCACAGCAGCTCTCTGGGACAGGTCACCTGGTAACCAGGTGGTGGGCACAACTTGGTAACGGACGGTTACTTAATGCAAGACTCACTGAATTCAGATGTTTTTCCATGCTGGACCTACTGGAAATACTTGGGGCAACAGTAAAGTACCCCTTTTCCATTGAGAACTTAAAAGATCAGGGAAATTAAGCGACCTTGTAACGCTCAACAAGTAAAACACACACAACATGAGAGACAACTAGAAAGGATGCTTACGGAAATACCCGACTGGAAAGGACAGGGTCTCCAACTTCTGAAAGGGCCCTGTGGGCGGCCGGCGGGGAGGGATGCAAGGAAGCAGAGTGAAAACCACTGTGAAAAGACTGCAGGGACAGAAGGTGATGTTTGGCCTGGACAGCAAACCAGAAAGCCCAAGACCCAAGCAAGCCTGGGCATCAGCTCGCTTCCCCTGGGGGAGACACCTTTCTGCAGGACACACACCGGGAGCCTCAGCTTACCATGCAGCTGTGCGGGACGCCCTGCTCCTGGAGATCTTGGTTCTCTCGGGAGACGCTAACTGATCTCCACTAGCTGTCCCCTGATGAATGGGGGCGGGGGAGGAGGTGCGGCGGGGGTGAATAACGTACAGACATACAGATTTAGGGCAGCTCACTTGAGTTTTCTGCAGTCATTGCAGAAGTACAGGCGTGTTATCCACCACCCCTCAGACTCCTCAGTCAGCTGAGCAGGCTCATTCATTTGAAATTCTTCTACTGAGTGTAACAGAAACTGATCATTTGTTAAAAAACATGACATAAGGACCAATTAGAATTAATCATGGGTCTTAAAATGAGACAGAATGAGCAATGTGGGACTGAGTAACAAAGTGACATTTTCTTTGCTCAGTTTTCTCGTGTACTATGAAAGAAGTCTTTTTTTTTTTGGTCAAACTAGGTGATCTGAAAATGCTTATGTGGCAGAATTCTTAGAAATGCTGAATAAAAGGTGAACCTTCCACAAAGGGGAAGCTTTCCTGACCCTGCGTCACCAGCCCCCAGAAGAGGGTGGACATTCACCGTGACTCCGTCTCTTAAACGGATGGTGGTTCAGGGTCCCAGTGCTTAAGTGGGTATTGCCTACATAAAAGCGAAAGTTGCTCAGTCATGTCTGACCAGACTGTACAGTCCATGGAGTTCTCCAGACCAGAATACTGGAGTGGGTAGCCTTTCCCTTCTCCAGGGGATCTTTCCAACCCAGGGATTGAACCCAGATCTCCCGCACTGCAGGCGGATTCTTTATCAGCTGAGCCACAGGTATTACCTACATAAGCTGCAAATCTTTTTGTTCATGAGCACTGGGTTGTTTTTGCTGGTCACCCTTCCATCTTGTAGAAGGGGACTTCAAATGGTGTTTTTTCTCAGCAAAATCAGTCACACACAGTCTATTTATAAGCAATTTTAATGTCTACAAACAGAGAAAATTTCCTTATTGCGTAAATACTGATTTCTGCTAATTCGAACGTTAAATGAACTATCAACTGGTGACTGATCCTCTAGAAGAAGGAAAGAAGAAATTCCTTAACTTGAAAATCTCTTTTCTACTCCTATCACTTCGGGTAGAAGAGCAATCGTGGGCAGCCAAAGTGCACAGGGAGGGTGACAAAGCAGCAGGGAGGACGGAGTGACGGAGCAGCGGGGAGGATGTGAGCAGGTGGGAGTGGGCCCTGCGAGCGGCACAGGGCTGGCCACTAAGGTGGGCGCCGCACAGATAAAGGGGACTCAGATTTCAGCAGTCAGCTCTCTCCTACTTTCAAAGGGGAAAACATTCCCCCTCCCCCCGTTTTAAAGCTGTGGTAAAGCATACATAAAATTTATCATTTTAACCCTGTTTAAGTGTATAGTTATGTCTGTGAAGTGTATTTATATTGTTGTGTAATTATCATCAAAGAGGAGATTTCTAGCTTTTATTTTCACAAATGAAGGGGCTCACACGAGTATTCACCATTAAATTTGGGGAAGGTTTTGGGTGGAAGAAAAAAGGACAAAACGTTTCTCTCCCTTACAGAGCTTACCCAGCCTTGAAGAACAGGAAATCAGTTAAATGAAAATATCCTTAGTGAATTCTACAGAGGGTGTCTGATGGGATGTAAAAAACCAACCTCACCAGTCGGTGGTACGAGCACACCAGCTCCACTCCACTGCCGCCCGCCCTGACACGTGGTCTCTGGACCTGGAGGCACCTCTCAGGACTCTGACAGCCCCTAAGGATGCCCCACAGCACTCGCCAAGGCCACACAGCAGTCAGTGCCGTGGACCCCTGGGGCCTGGCCCAGAAAGACGTGCAGAAATAAAAACCACCAACAACCAAAAACACCTTTTTAAATTCAGGTGGGCAGAACTGCACTAATCTCCCCCAGCCACTGCAAAAGTTAAGAAACATTCTCCAAAGATGTGTGACACCTCCTCAACCAGTCCTCTTACCAAGAAGGCTCTGTGCTGCCTAGACAGAGCCAGAGGCTTGAAAGGCTGAGGTCTCTGCTGGGGAAGACGAACTGGACACGGGTCAGACGTCTGACCCGAGTACACAGCTTGCAAGGATGGGGGCGGCCCCCAGCCCCTGCCCCCCATCAGTCATACCTGCTGCTTCAGCTGCTGTACCAGCCGATCCTTCTCCCGCTTCAGGGCGGCCACTTCCTCCTGCGTCTTCTTCTTCGAGGATGACAGTTCCAAGAGAGCTATGTTGGCATCTTTTTCACTGATGGCGGCCAGAAGGGCTTCCTGCCTGCACGAGAGAGCACACGCCCAGACTTCAGCCCTCACAGCCATCCTCTCGGGTTACTACCCCCATTACCCCATTTTTGGGGGTTGAAGCTGGTCTCAGAGCACACAGCTGCCCAAATTCACACCTGAACTTGGGGTCCAGGCAGGAATCCCATTCAGGACCTCTCGACTCTAAATGTTTTTATCAGGTTGTCACACTGACATCTGAATAGAGAGTTCCTTAGATCCAGTTGTAGTTAAACTTGGAAAAGTAGACAAAGTTAATGACTTTTTTTTTTTAGGTAAGAACTATCCTGTCATTTACATGTTTTACTGATTTGACTCATCCTTTATAACTATTGTGTGGCTTCCAGAGAAAGCAGGTACCACTAAAACTGAACACACTTTTATGTACAGAATGCATAACAAACTGCAAACATTAGTAAACAGGATTTAGGAAACCAGCCAGCGGTTCCTGTGGCATCTATGGATCTCTTTATCTCATCAATACAAAGAAGTTTCCAGTCAGGGCTGTATTTTTCATACTGTTCATGGTGTTCTCAAGGCGAGAACACTGAAGTGGTTCGCCATTTCCCAATTTCAAAACGGGGAAATGAGTACATCAAGGCTGTATACTGTTACCCTGTTTATTGAACTTCTGTGCAGAGTACATCATGTGAAATGCTGGGCTGGATGAATCAAAAGCTGGAATCAAGACTGCTGGGAAAAATACCAACAACCTCTGATATGCCGATGATACAACCTTTATGAAAGAAAGCAAAGAAGAACTGAAGAGTCTCTTGATGAAGGTGAAAGAGGAGAGTGAAAAAGCTGGTTAAAAACAATATTCAAAAACTGAAGATTATGGCATCTGGTCCCATCACTTCATGGCATACAGACAGGAAACAATAGAAACAGTGACAGATTTTATGTTCTTGGGCTCCAAAAATCACTGTAGATGGTGACTGCAGCCATGAAATTTAAAAGATGCCTGCTCCTTGGAAGGAAAGCTATGACCAATCTAGACAGCATATTTGCCGACAAAAGACTGTCTAGTCAAAACTATAGTTTTTACAGTAGTCAAGTATGGATGTCAGAGTTGGACCATAAAGAAGGCTAAGCGCCAAAGAATTGATGCTTTTGTGCTGTGGTGCTGGAGAAGACCCTTGGGAGTCCCTTGGACAGCAAGGAGATCAAACCAGTCAATCCTAAAGGAAATTAACCCTGAACATTCATTGGAAGGACTGATGCTGAAGCTCCAATACTTTGGTCACTTGATGCAAAGAGCCAACTCACTGAAAAAGACCATATACTGAGAAAGATTGAGGGCAGGAGGAGAAGGGGATGACAGAGGATGAGATGGTTGGATGGCATCATCGACTCAATGGACATGAGTTTGAGCAAACTCTGGGAGATAGAGAAGGACAGGGAAGCCTGGTATGCTGCAGTCCATGGAGTTGCAAAAAGTCAGATACGACTTAATGATTGAACAACAATTGGGCTTTATTTGGCAATGATCTGCACACTTTGAAACAACGATTTAAACTCTACTGATTCCATGTGGTTTAGCTAACAACTATTTTTGGTTCATATCCAGAAGGAAAAGAAGGTGGGATTTTAGGGTGGGGGTGGGATGTTGAACTAAGGAATTTACAAAATAATCAGAAGGAAGCTAGTGAACAATTAGTCTCATAGTCTAGATGCATTCCTCTGGAGCTCATCTTTTATGGAACAAGTCATCTGGAAGAAGACAGCTTTGATTTACAAGAACTATATAAGTGGCCTGAGCTTTTGACCCGAGGAAGTGCTGAATCTGAGAAGGCACTGCCCAAGTTTAACCTTGCTTCTGTCTCTTGTTAAGATAATTAGGCTTCAATAGCAGTCATATGGAAGAGTTTTAGTTTAGCCACAAACTGGAAGGCTCTCTTTTGAATGTTCTGACAAGGATATTCTGTATGTGGATGGGGAAGTCTGGGGAACTCTGAATAAGCGGTGCTAACAAATGGAAGATGTAGGTCAGTTTACATCACGGAAACGAAGATTTGTTTAATGAGTCTTTGCTGTTGGAAGGGAAGATTCACTGACTCCAGGATAACTTTCCATTGTCCCCACTTTCTGTGACTCTAAGAAATGGCAGATGGCTTATCCCATGAAGCTCTAGTCGACACCAAAGGGATAACGACAGTCTAAATATATCCACTGACCACTTGAAAAAAATATGTTAAGTGGTGAAATGAGCTTAAAGGTGAAGGAGTTCAAGATGGTCTCGCTCTGCGGTTTCCTGCTGATTGCTGTCATCTGTTCCCTTTCGGGGAGCGTGGAGACTGACAAGCTGGAATGAGAAACGCACTTTTTCAAGAAGGGGGCTGCGTTTCTGTGCATCCAAGTCAGAATCACACATTTAGCAACAGGCAAGTAACAGAAGATGAGTGAAAGAGAAATTATTCTGTCCAGTTAGACCAAGTCATGAGAACACTTGCTGAATGCCAGACAAAAGGCCACGTGATCTGAGTTCCACTCTGTGCTTAAGGAAAGCAGCACGACAATATGAAATACTAGTAAGCAGCCTATGTGGTTGAAGCAGCATATCTTATAAATGATATGCTTGGCCAGCTAATGTGGTAGAGTTAATCTCTGGGGTAAAACGTCACATTCTCCTAATGCAATATAACAGATGACAACTCAGATTCTAAATTTTAAAATAAAGGATGTAGCATTGGCGTCTGGGCTATTGGAATGGTTCCTCCTTAATAAGATACACGTTCTGTAGACTTTTCCTTTTACTATATGACTCAAATAGAAATTTTATGTCATTGATGCTATTTACTTCTTGAGCACTGATTATATAGCTCATTGATAATATGCTATGAATTGCACAGAATCAAATTTTCTCTCCCAATACCCAAGGCTCTCACCCTCTAAAAATCCCCTAGCAGATTAATAGACCACCTTTCCATTCTAAAAGTACACTCTTGATTTTGATTTCTTACATGTGTATGTGCCTGAAGAGGGCAATTCATGGTCAAGAGAATAAAAGGCTTTGATCACATATTGTACACAGGATGGTGTTAACTTGGTAATGTCAGTATCTTTTGTGGGTTTATTAGTTTTTGAGTTTTCCTCTTGCTTTTGGAAAAGGACAGAGATAGTATCAGTCTATCTAAATTTTAGTAAATTTGCAATGGACACCACAGGGGAGAACAAGTTCTTGAAAATAATTTAGGAGATGGGCACAAAAAGTAAAATAAAGCTGATAAACAGTAATTCATCTAACTTTTGGGGAATAAGAAAAAGTCTTGTTCCCTCAGTAAAAGTGATAGTAAAGACAGTATCAGTAGGTAAACTTACATGGCTAAGCTTTACAGGGAGCATTCAAGTGTCTAAATTAAAATTTTAAGAATACCCTGCATTTCAGAGGAATGGAATTTAGACTGAAAAAAAAAAAAGACAAACAGCAAAAAATTTTATTTTAGTAGCCATCTATTCTCCTGTGGTCATGTATGGATGTGAGAGTGGGACTGTGAAGAAGGCTGAGTGCTGAAGAATTGATGCTTTTGAACTATGGTGTTGGAGAAGACTCTTGAGAGTCCCTTGGACTGCAAGGAGATCCAACCAGTCCATTCTGAAGGAGATCAGCCCTGGGATTTCTTTGGAAGGAATGATGATAAAGCTGAAACTCCAGTACTTTGGCCACCTCATGTGAAGAGTTGACTCATTGGAAAAGACTCTGATGCTGGGAGGGATTGGGGGCAGGAGGAGAAGGGGATGACAGAGGATGAGATGGCTGGGTGGTATCACGGACTTGATGGATATGAGTCTGAGTGAACTCCGGGAGTTGGTGATGGACAAAGAGGGCTGGTGTGCTTCGATTCATGGGGTCGCAAAGAGTCGGACACAACTGAGCGACTGAACTGAACTGATTCTTAATATAATTGCTTCTTTGAAAAACAAGCTACTTTCTGACAACAAAGTCACATCCATTCATTGGAGAAAAATGCAAAGGTACAGAAGAGTATGAAGATGAAAAATGGTAATGAAGATGAAAAACTGAAATGGTTCCTTTCTAATCAGAGTCAATGACTTGTGATCTGAAAGTCAGCTATTCTACTACTAAGGTTTATTTCAGAGAAAATGAGCCTTGGTGGGGACGGATAATTGGCCTCAGCAGCTTTGCTAACCGAAGGCTCTCTACAGGAAAGAGCACTTGCTGGTGCTACAGAAGAGAGACACCTTCTGACTGCAGCCCTGTAAGCCGCAGGAGTAATACACAAAACAGAAAAGGGAGCATACAGAGGCCACAGGCCCAGAGAAACGAGAGAGGAACCAAAGCGCTCTTCCCCCCAAATGAATCCCCTTGTTCCGTCAGTGGCTCTTCCTCAGTTATAAAACAAAAACTGAAAAATGTGCACACGAAATCCTTCCAGGTGATTAGTGGCCCCCCCCACTGCATGACCAACAGGCCACCTGACCTGCATAATGAGGAGGCAGTAACAGAAACCCAACTTCAAGTCATTAGTCTGGTCACTCCATCCCTGGGGCTTTAACTACCCGAACAGTTGAACCTGTCCTTTGACCTGAGAATGCTAACAGGATCAAGATGTCTCAACAAGTTCAGCTGTGGCAACTCAGCTTCAAGAAATGGTAAGACCACCTCCTCTGCAACCTCTTCTTTTCCAGCAGATTTCAGAAGCAAAAGGCAAAAATCCATGCAAGTGAGTCTCAAATTCCTCCTGCGATTCCTGAACCTTTGAGGATGACCCATAAGCCCTCTCTCACTAGTGAATGAGAGAAATAACCAGTAATGATGGTGACTTGTAATTTAAGAGTCCTAAATAAGCCTGTGGGTATAACATAAATGCAAGACCGAAATGGAGTAAGAATGAAGCACGTTAGAAGGGATTATTTTTCCCTCTTCCTCCAACTGGGTATTTCAAATGGCCCAATTACATCACCATGTTTCATAAATTCCATAATCCAGAAAGCCCCCGGAGAGCAAGCGGATGAAGCAACGATAAGATTGGTGGCTCTGGATGGGCCACTGTCAAGGATGCGCAGGCAGAGCCTAATCTACCCCACTGTCAAGATAAATCTGAAGTTCTGGTTCTCTCACAAAGGCCCCCTTTACTCTAATTTAACCAATTAACTATCTGGAGTGAAATCCTTCACTCTTCATGTCACTTGGCAAGCAGGTCCCTCCAGCCTCCGTTGATGGAGGTCTCGGGAAGCATGGCGGAGACGCCACCTGCAACAGCTCAGTGAGTCCGGCTGTCGGTGGGCCCGTGAGGGTGAGCCTGGCTGGAGTGCCTGATCTTAAAAACTCATTCCCAAGTGTCTTCTGTCCTCTCCAGACGCCTTTACTAAGATACCCAGAACTACCTTTAATGTAAATGCCAACCACGAGTCACATTTTCCAGCCATCATAACGAATCTCTCATTCGACGTTAACTGAATCACCACACTCTGAGGCCCACAGACTGCCAACACTGAAATGATTTGACCTCCTCTTTGTTCCCCAGAACCAACACGCAAGTGTGGTTGGATCCTCCTTTTGAATCGTTTTTAATGACCCCACTGCTGAGTACCTGGCATGCTCACTACTGTGGTCCCACCTGCCTTTTATCACCAGCCTGCGAGATTCTTAAAATGCCTGCTTTGACTTCACTCCCTTCTCACTGTCCCACTTCATCAGTTTTTTTACTCCACATCAAACACCTGGGCCTAATACTGGACCAGTGACGATTTTCAACCCACTTTTTCATGAGTGTCCTGCAAGGACTGTGTGTTTCCACGTGGGGTCACGCTCCACCTGCCAGGCCTGGGCTGTCTCCTGGGCTGCTTTCTCTCTGTCCTGCACGCCCCTCCAGGGCATTCATGGTTCGGGTGGACGGGCAGCTGCACTGCGGGTGTCCTTCAACCTTTCTCCATGTACGGGGTCTTTAAAGTTTCCTTTTCACGTTTCTACGAGTTTATTGGTCTCTGCATTTACCTGGCTTGCTAATTTTTTGTACTTCTTTCTTTTTTNCACGCTCCACCTGCCAGGCCTGGGCTGTCTCCTGGGCTGCTTTCTCTCTGTCCTGCACGCCCCTCCAGGGCATTCATGGTTTGGGTGGACGGGCAGCTGCACTGCGGCTGTCCTTCAACCTTTCTCCATGTACGGGGTCTTTAAAGTTTCCTTTTCACGTTTCTACGAGTTTATTGGTCTCTACATTTACCTGGCTTGCTAATTTTTTGTACTTCTTTATTTTTTTAAAGATTCAGTCTGTCCTTTTAGGGCTTCCCTGGTGGCTCAGTGGGTAAAGTGTCTGCCTGCAATGTGGGAGACCCAGGTTCGATCCCCAGGTTGGGAAGATCCCTTGGAGAAGGGAATGGCAACCCACTCTAGTACTCTTACCTGGAAAATTCCATGGACGAGGGAGCCTGGTGGGCTATAGTCCATGGAATTGCAAAGAATTGCACACAACTGAGCAACTTCACTTCTTTTAACTGTGATATTTCAGTACAATGAATGAGATGAAACAAAAATGTTAAGTGCCAATAAATCGTAAGGGCTGTTAAGTACTGAAGTAGGTAATACCCCAGACAGAGAAAACTGCCTTGGGCTGAAGACATGGGAACTGAGTGGGCCTATTTTGGCAGAGATAATAATAAAAACAGAGAAAGTGACATCGATAGAAGCTGACTGGATGAGTGGGTTTCCACAAGGAAAGACAGACTGAGGGGGATGCTGAAAAGGGAGCTTTGAACTGGAGTACAGATGGTCTGGGATGGCAGGAAGGAGTAAGCACAGGCTGTGAAATTCTTGAGGGTTCTAATCAGAACCTGGCAGACAGAGGGTACTCAAAATGTTGAAGAAAAAATGATCTGATTTTGAATATAATACAGAAGCATAAAGAGTTCCAGACAAGTACCGTAAGGTCTAGAGAGACAGACTCAGAGGCAAGGAGAGAGCAGATGCTGCTGGAAGCAGAAGGGTCAGGAGGCTGTTGCTAGAGATGCACCAACTCTCACGTTACAGACGTGCAGAACTCTCACATTACAAACATGGTTTAAAGGACAAGGAACAGAATACTGGCTGACTCCGGATTCCTGAGCCAACAGGAGGACTGCGATGAATCACTACACTATTCAAAGAATATGGGAGGACACAGAATCAGTACTGCATTTCTGCTTTGCCTCTGGAAAGAAACTTACAAACATCACTGAACAGAGACTGTCTTAGGACATTTGGGTCCTGCAGCACACGCTGGGGTCCTGGGCCCTGTGACCTGCTCCTGGCTAGTGGCCAGGCCTCTGCACACGCAGCTGGGCTGCCTGTCCCAGGTCTCTACCTCCTGAAACAAGGGGAAGAGACTGATCGCTGCTGAGAGACACACTGGTGAGAGAACGGGGGAGAGACGTTATTCTGGGAGAGACGAACTTCAGTATTTCACAAGTCTCCGAGAAGAATCACAGTTAACACAAAGGCAGCAAGTGCTGGTAGGTGGAGCTCAGTAAGATCGCCTGGAGGAGCACATGGCAACACACTCCAGTGTTCTTGCCTGGAGAATCCCCATGGACAGAGGAGCCTGGAGAGCTACAGTCCATGGGGTACCAAGGAGTTGGACATGACTGAGCGACTAAACACAGCACACAGAGCTCAGTAAAGGAGGCTAATTGAACAATATTCTGTGCAGGAAAGCTGAATTCAGTTTTTCTTCTCACTTTTTTTTTCTGAAAAATAAACATTTTGATATATCCAATCCATCACAGATTATGACAATTTTGGAAAACCCAACTTTTATTGTGATACTGATACTTCGGTTATAGAGCTTTCTGCCTGCTTCTGAAAAGGGCAAAAACTTGATGACTGTATCTCCAATTTGTGTGTGTGTGTGGGGGAGGGGCACAAACCCCAGAAACCTGTACCTTTACCATTTTTTTAAATATAAAAACTGTAATCTAATGCACAAAGAGGTAGAAAGCAGATCAGTAAGCGCCTGGGACTGCAGGTCAGAGCTGCCAAATACCTGGAAAGGGACACGAGGACCTTTGGAAGTGGAGTCCAGCTCAACTATGGTGTCAACTACCCAGTGTACACATTTGTCAAAACTCTCCATACTGTATACACAGGCACCATAAATACAGCATAAACTACATTCCATGATTAAGTCGTGCTGCTCCAAAATAAATGTCCTTGATTCCAACTCTCCCGAGACCACTGAAAGTTTAGTATTACCAGTATCTAAAGATGATCCTTTTTATCCTGTATTTCCTTAAAATACAGCAAACATTATCCAGTTGCTTCCTTCATAAAATATACCTGTACTTAAACTTCAAATGAAAGATAAGTTCTTCAAAGAATTCATTTTAGGAAGTTATTAATACATAAAAACATTTATTCAAAAATGCTGCCAAATTTTTCTTTAAAACTGGCTGCAAAATCTATTACATTATTCAAGTATTTGGAATTATGGCAAATGTTCTTTTTATTAAAATGAATTTAAGTTCTGACATCAAATCTGGGCACCAAAGTTAGACAACAAATCAAGACGGTATGTCTTTAGGACCACAGTGAGGTCTAAGAATATGTTTATTTTCAGAGGCACCTTGTAAACTGGCTCTGGAAGCAACCCTCGAGAAAAGAATTACAAATATATTTTTAGCAACGACGGCACCAAGGGAGTAAGTGTGAAACTGTCCAGACGACTGTTCTGAGGCTCAGCTGGATCCTCTGTTCCAACATTCTTTTTTTTTTTGAAGCTCCTTTATTTATTTTTGGCTGTGCTGGGTCTTCACTCCTGCACGGGGGCTTCTCTCCGGCTGCAGAGAGCGGGGACTGTTCTCTCGTTTCGGTGTGCGGGCTCCTCCTGCTCTGGAGCAGGGCTCTAGGGAACACGGGCTTCAGTAGCTGCGGCTCCCGGGCTCCACAGCACAGGCTCAGGACTTGTGCAGCATGGGCTTAGGAGCCCCACGGCACCTGGGAATCTTAGATCCCTGACCAGGGATCAAACTCATGTCCCCTACATTGGCAGGTGGATTCTTAATTAACAGCCAGACCACCAGGAAAGCTCCCAACATTCTTATTAAAAAAAAAAAATCTCACCACTTCTTCACGACAGATCAGGATACATTAATCTCCTCTAAACAATACTGTACCTAGAGATTCCCTTCTCTGGGTAGGACATCCAGATTCTTGTTTCTGATATTCTAAGTCTCCTTACTTTTGAATTTTACTTAAAGGAGCTTGTTCCTCGTGTGTAGTTCAGCATGTCCGCGCCCCAACCCCTCAACCCCGCCCCACGGCTACTGGGGTNTGATTAAGTCGTGCTGCTCCAAAATAAATGTCCTTGATTCCAACTCTCCCGAGACCACTGAAAGTTTAGTATTACCAGTATCTAAAGATGATCCTTTTTATCCTGTATTTCCTTAAAATACAGCAAACATTATCCAGTTGCTTCCTTCATAAAATATACCTGTACTTAAACTTCAAATGAAAGATAAGTTCTTCAAAGAATTCATTTTAGGAAGTTATTAATACATAAAAACATTTATTCAAAAATGCTGCCAAATTTTTCTTTAAAACTGGCTGCAAAATCTATTACATTATTCAAGTATTTGGAATTATGGCAAACGTTCTTTTTATTAAAATGAATTTAAGTTCTGACATCAAATCTGGGCACCAAAGTTAGACAACAAATCAAGACGGTATGTCTTTAGGACCACAGTGAGGTCTAAGAATATGTTTATTTTCAGAGGCACCTTGTAAACTGGCTCTGGAAGCAACCCTCGAGAAAAGAATTACAAATATATTTTTAGCAACGACGGCACCAAGGGAGTAAGTGTGAAACTGTCCAGACGACTGTTCTGAGGCTCAGCTGGATCCTCTGTTCCAACATTCTTTTTTTTTTTGAAGCTCCTTTATTTATTTTTGGCTGTGCTGGGTCTTCACTCCTGCACGGGGGCTTCTCTCCGGCTGCAGAGAGCGGGGACTGTTCTCTCGTTTCGGTGTGCGGGCTCCTCCCGCTCTGGAGCAGGGCTCTAGGGAACATGGGCTTCAGTAGCTGCGGCTCCCGGGCTCCACAGCACAGGCTCAGGACTTGTGCAGCATGGGCTTAGGAGCCCCACGGCACCTGGGAATCTTAGATCCCTGACCAGGGATCAAACTCATGTCCCCTACATTGGCAGGTGGATTCTTAATTAACAGCCAGACCACCAGGAAAGCTCCCAACATTCTTATTAAAAAAAAAAAATCTCACCACTTCTTCACGACAGATCAGGATACATTAATCTCCTCTAAACAATACTGTACCTAGAGATTCCCTTCTCTGGGTAGGACATCCAGATTCTTGTTTCTGATATTCTAAGTCTCCTTACTTTTGAATTTTACTTAAAGGAGCTTGTTCCTCGTGTGTAGTTCAGCATGTCCGCGCCCCAACCCCTCAACCCCGCCCCACGGCTACTGGGGTGTCACACTGCTGAGAGCCACCGTGGATCACGTGGATGAAGGTAAAACTGCAGAAATGGCAGGGCAACGAGAGGATGATTCCGAACCCCTAACAACTTTACAGAATTACTATCCCAGTCTGGACTCTCACATGGAAATGAGACAAAACTCTGTATGTAGTTTATTTTACTCTGTTAATTTTGTTGGAGGAGATGAACATCTGTCCTAACTAATTAAATTTTCAAATCCACTTTGCGTTTTGTATACATGAGGGATAATCTATGAAAAACCTGCAAATAGTACAACACACAATATAACTGGAATCTAAAAATTAGAAAAGAAATTAGCCTTAGAATACAGCCCTAAAAAGGAAAAAAAAAAAAAAAAGGCTAGAGGAGAAGGGAATACCTTGTTAAGATATAACATCTGCTCATTTACTAGGTCGTTTTGCTTACTGATTAGGATGCAACCCCATGGACTATATATAGCCCACCAGGCTTCTCTGTCCATGGGATTCTCCAAGCAAGAATACAGGAGTGGGTTCTCCAAGGGGATCTTTCCAACCCAGAGATGGAACCCTTGTCTCTGGCACTGCAGGTGGATTCTTTACTGTCTGAGCCCCCAGGGTGGCCCCTTTTGATACACCACGCTGGGAATTTATGGTGAGACCTGACAGTATGAAGGAAGACAGTACACTCAGGTGGGAGTCTCAGGCTTGGTTCTCGACACAGATTTTGCTTGTTAGTGAGCTTTCTCTCCGGTTCAGTGTAGACATGATTCCTGAACTCTATCTAATGTTCGCCTGTTTCCAGAGAGAACGCATAAAAATGAAGAATGTGTCATACCACAGCGATGGATGCTCGTCTTAAAAGGAAAACAAGCCTCCACTGACTGACTTTCCTCTAAAGCTGCTGTGCCTTCCTTCTCCCCATCCTGGTCACAATTTTTCAGACTTCAATACTGTACTGGAGTCCTGATTTCAAGAGGGCAGAACTAAGACCTGTCAGCCCCCAACCCCTCCTCTGGAAAACCGTCCCAGAGCAGCGGGACAACAAAATGCAGAGACATCCCTCCCTTTGATGATACAAGGTTTACGACACACACAGGTACAGCGCAAAGAAAACAGACATGCGCACTCTCAGCACCTGAAAGTCAACCCAAAGCGCCTGCTGAGAAGGAAGCGGATTTACCTGGAGAACCCCAAAGACCTCAAAGATGCTCAAGTCCACAGCTGTGGAAAGGTGTATGAGCCAAAGAAGTATGCTGGGCTTGCTTTACAAACAGTGGTTCTCAAACATAACAGAAATGACTACGGACAGAAGGCTGTTCTCTGCTCCTGAACTGCGGGATCTCAATCTCAGGGGATGGCTTTCTATACTTTTGAGAATCTCTCAAGAAGGTACTCGAGACACACTTTACTTTACAGAAAGAACTGACTTAAAAGACCAATAGTAGATCCACACTCTTGCCAAGACTGAGTTTTTAATATGTGTATTTACTTTTCCAAATTCACTAAGTACATCAAAACCTTCCAATTCTATTGTAAAAACAATCAACTATTTTAAACTCTAAAATTCCGACAACACTGCAGATCCTCATAAAATGGACCATCTCTGGACTTGAAAATATCATGGACTCCTGTGGTGTGGCTCCGGCCAATAGACGGTTTGGAAGGCAAGCATCTTATAATGTATTTACAGGCAAATTTCCTCCCTGCCATTTCCATGGCAAGGGCCATCACAAGACAGGTGAACTTGAGGATCTTCTGCTTTCTAAATCTCTGCCTTTAAAAATAGCTGGCAAGCCCAGGGATTTTTTTGTTGGGGATTTAGTCAAATCCTACCTAAATCCCTAGTGAATTATGTCTTAAAGCCAATGATTTGTGTTGGAAATCTGGGGTTGGGGGGTAAAAACAGCTTAGCATGAGCCTCAAGAGATGAAGTTAAGTAGTGGGCTCACAGTAACATCTGGGGATGATGTGTACAAAAAGATTTATATGGCCTTTTCTTTCATTTTGTCTTTACTATTTCATAATAGTATGTCCTTTAGGCCTGCCTCATGTTTGATGGTATAATGTGAACAGAACATTCCAGAACAAGAACCTCCCTTATAAAGATCCAGTCCCTTCAGAATAACGGTCTGCTGGTTATCGTCACATTCTTACTTTGGGCTGGATCATTTACCGTGTCTTCTTTTCTTAGGAAGTTTCTGCTTCCAAAGGAAAATAAAGTCTTCTTACACTGTGCCTCGGAACTCAAACACCAGAACCCTTCCGTTTATTTAGATGTCTGTTTTAAGAATCACTGAATGCTTTAACCAATTAATCCCTGCACTCTGTCACTGTCCCCCTGTTTACTTAACCTTTTCCAGTTGGAGATGGATAACATGTCCACGCCAGCTGTCCACACGGTGCTACCGTGGGGCTGCCTGCCTTGCCTTTAGCTCACACGGCACTCCAGTCTACCTGCTGGGACATTGGCTAGAAGAATGCCAGGGTATAGGGCACTCACTTTCCATCTCAGGCACAACGGAGAGCTAAGTGTGCCTCAATTTCATAAAGCAGCAGACATTACACACAACATCTCATGCCTGGATTTGTGGTGCACTGTCTGAAAAAAAGAGAGAGTAGGAAGAGTTCCAAAGAGTAAACATCCCAGACAGTCTTCAAGCTGCCTAGGAAGCCTTGAGAGCTCTAGGGACACATCTGCGTGACTGCTGGGGTGTGGGGTCGGGGGCGGAGGGCAGTGCTGGAGATGCTGGGGCTTTAGAGATGCTGAAGATCACCAAGGCATTTGTTTGTTGACCAAAACAGATGAAGACAAACTCTGCAATTTGTTCCCTTCCTGTATTAATGATTCAACAATTCCATCACTCATCTGCTATCAATTGGTTGGCGAAAATCATAAGACCAACTCCTCTTCTACATGGGTTTGGAATGAAACATCTGGTGGGGAAATTCCATAGGAGAAGAAAAGGCAAGTGGCTTGCTTCCATTTCACAGATGAGTCGTTACTCCCATTAGCTAGAATCCCCTCTTCTCTGCATTCTCCCTCACGTTCCAGCTGCTTGTCAAGTGCCAGATGGAAATCAGGAAGTGGCTTCCTACACCCACCCTTCTGCTTTATGCATATGTAAGGTGTATGTGGCACTGGAAAAGACTCTGATGCTGGGAGGGATTGGGGGCAGGAGGAAAAGGGGATGACAGGGGATGAGATGGCTGGATGGCATCACTGACTCGATGGATGTCAGTTTGAGTGAATTCCGGGAGTTGGTGATGGACAGGGAGGCCTGGCATGCTGTGATTCATGGGGTCGCAGAGTAGGACGCAACTGAGTGACTGAAATGAACTGAACTGATGTGGTGATGGAAGGCACTGAAGGAGGGGGAGACGTAGAATCTTCTGATCAGTTTTTTTAAATTTTTGACATTTTTCTGCATTAGCAATGGTACGGTTTTTAATGTTGGAAATACATTTGAAACTTGTAAAGCAATAACTATCACTGTACTTCTCAAAGATACAGGAAAAAGACAAAAGAAGTTTTAGACTTTACTGTAAAGTGTAAGTGAAGTCGCTCAGTCATGTCTGACTCTTTGCGACCCTGTGGACTGTAGCCTACCAGGCTCCTCCGTCCACAGGATTTTCCAGGTGAGAGTACTGGAGTGGGGTGCCATTGCCTTCTCCAGGGGATCTTTCTGACCCAGGGATCGACCCCAAGTCTCCCACATCGTGGTCAGACACTTTACCATCTGAGCCACCAGGGAAGCCCCCATGGCCAACTAAAAGTTTTTAGACTGCTTATTTTAACAAAAGAAGTGAAGATTTTATTTTCTTAAAAAAATTTTTTTTTATGTGGACACTTTTTAGAGTCTTTACTGAATTTGTTACAATATTGCTTCCAGGTGTTTTTTTTTAAATGTTTTTATTTTTTTGGCTTTGAGTCATGTGGGATCTTAGCCCCCTGACTAGGGATCAAACCCACACCCCCTGCTTTGGAAGGCAAAGTCTTAAACGCCGGATCTCCAGGGAAGTACTTAGAGTAGTAAAGATGCTAAAACTATAGAAGATGGTAGCAATGAGTGCTCACATTCTGACACAGCCCCTGGATCTCTTTCTATTCAACTATTACCCATACAAATCCCAAGTGCAATTCTAACAGAACCTCTTTATCAGAGTTGGGGAATTAAATGAAGCTCATAAAGCTAGGTAGGACTTTAAGCTTACGGCAACACTGGCAATCACAAACTTAGATGCAAAGGAGGATGACTGATCATGGCTTGGCAGTCCAATGAATTTCCCAAGCAAAAATTTCTTGAAAAGCCTACGAGCAAATATTCAAGTCAGTTCTACTTTATAGAAGACAAAATATTAATAACAACTACATTTCAGAGCTGTTTTTTAGGTCTGTAAGCAACGAATCAAAGATTGTTGATTGACAGACTGAAACAGCACACGAAAAGCCCAGGGACACATTCCAAGAAGGATGCTGAACTTCAGCAGGTCTGGAATGAACATCCCCGTCCAACAGGAAGAGATCTTCTGGACACGACATGAACTGTGGCTGGCCCTGCCTCATTTCACTTTATGGATTTATGGCCCCTCCCCAGTTAAAGACCCATCCCAGGAACCACGTGTGGCTCCTGTATTTGTCATTCCTACTGTGGCATGGCATGAATAAATCATGGGCCTGGGTCTGTGAAGCCAGCCTGTGATTCATGGAGCTGAAGCACCACCGCCCAGGACTGTGTGCTTTATGACAGTAAACCTTGGAACAAGACACAATTTCTCGACTCAAAAAGCAGCCTTTAAATCAGGACACCTGGACAGCCCTGGAATCACTTAAAAAATGCACTAGGTNAAAAAAAAAAAAAAAAAGGCTAGAGGAGAAGGGAATACCTTGTTAAGATATAACATCTGCTCATTTACTAGGTCGTTTTGCTTACTGATTAGGATGCAACCCCATGGACTATATATAGCCCACCAGGCTTCTCTGATGATGGGATTCTCCAAGCAAGAATACAGGAGTGGGTTCTCCAAGGGGATCTTTCCAACCCAGAGATGGAACCCTTGTCTCTGGCACTGCAGGTGGATTCTTTACTGTCTGAGCCCCCAGGGTGGCCCCTTTTGATACACCACGCTGGGAATTTATGGTGAGACCTGACAGTATGAAGGAAGACAGTACACTCAGGTGGGAGTCTCAGGCTTGGTTCTCGACACAGATTTTGCTTGTGAGTGAGTTTTCTCTCCGGTTCAGTGTAGACATGATTCCTGAACTCTATCTAATGTTCGCCTGTTTCCAGAGAGAACGCATAAAAATGAAGAATGTGTCACACCACAACTATGGATGCTCGTCTTAAAAAGAAAACAAGCCTCCACTGACTGACTTTCCTCTAAAGCTGCTGTGCCTTCCTTCTCCCCATCCTGGTCACAATTTTTCAGACTTCAATACTGTACTGGAGTCCTGATTTCAAGAGGGCAGAACTAAGACCTGTCAGCCCCCAACCCCTCCTCTGGAAAACCGTCCCAGAGCAGCGGGACAACAAAATGCAGAGACATCCCTCCCTTTGATGATACAAGGTTTACGACACACACAGGTACAGCGCAAAGAAAACAGACATGCGCACTCTCAGCACCTGAAAGTCAACCCAAAGCGCCTGCTGAGAAGGAAGCGGATTTACCTGGAGAACCCCAAAGACCTCAAAGATGCTCAAGTCCACAGCTGTGGAAAGGTGTATGAGCCAAAGAAGTATGCTGGGCTTGCTTTACAAACAGTGGTTCTCAAACATAACAGAAATGACTACGGACAGAAGGCTGTTCTCTGCTCCTGAACTGCGGGATCTCAATCTCAGGGGATGGCTTTCTATACTTTTGAGAATCTCTCAAGAAGGTACTCGAGACACACTTTACTTTACAGAAAGAACTGACTTAAAAGACCAATAGTAGATCCACACTCTTGCCAAGACTGAGTTTTTAATATGTGTATTTACTTTTCCAAATTCACTAAGTACATCAAAACCTTCCAATTCTATTGTAAAAACAATCAACTATTTTAAACTCTAAAATTCCGACAACACTGCAGATCCTCATAAAATGGACCATCTCTGGACTTGAAAATATCATGGACTCCTGTGGTGTGGCTCCGGCCAATAGATGCTTTGGAAGGCAAGCATCTTATAATGTATTTACAGGCAAATTTCCTCCCTGCCATTTCCATGGCAAGGGCCATCACAAGACAGGTGAACTTGAGGATCTTCTGCTTTCTAAATCTCTGCCTTTAAAAATAGCTGGCAAGCCCAGGGATTTTTTTGTTGGGGATTTAGTCAAATCCTACCTAAATCCCTAGTGAATTATGTCTTAAAGCCAATGATTTGTGTTGGAAATCTGGGGTTGGGGGGTAAAAACAGCTTAGCATGAGCCTCAAGAGATGAAGTTAAGTAGTGGGCTCACAGTAACATCTGGGGATGATGTGTACAAAAAGATTTATATGGCCTTTTCTTTCATTTTGTCTTTACTATTTCATAATAGTATGTCCTTTAGGCCTGCCTCATGTTTGATGGTATAATGTGAACAGAACATTCCAGAACAAGAACCTCCCTTATAAAGATCCAGTCCCTTCAGAATAACGGTCTGCTGGTTATCGTCACATTCTTACTTTGGGCTGGATCATTTACCGTGTCTTCTTTTCTTAGGAAGTTTCTGCTTCCAAAGGAAAATAAAGTCTTCTTACACTGTGCCTCGGAACTCAAACACCAGAACCCTTCCGTTTATTTAGATGTCTGTTTTAAGAATCACTGAATGCTTTAACCAATTAATCCCTGCACTCTGTCACTGTCCCCCTGTTTACTTAACCTTTTCCAGTTGGAGATGGATAACATGTCCACGCCAGCTGTCCACACGGTGCTACCGTGGGGCTGCCTGCCTTGCCTTTAGCTCACACGGCACTCCAGTCTACCTGCTGGGACATTGGCTAGAAGAATGCCAGGGTATAGGGCACTCACTTTCCATCTCAGGCACAACGGAGAGCTAAGTGTGCCTCAATTTCATAAAGCAGCAGACATTACACACAACATCTCATGCCTGGATTTGTGGTGCACTGTCTGAAAAAAAGAGAGAGTAGGAAGAGTTCCAAAGAGTAAACATCCCAGACAGTCTTCAAGCTGCCTAGGAAGCCTTGAGAGCTCTAGGGACACATCTGCGTGACTGCTGGGGTGTGGGGTCGGGGGCGGAGGGCAGTGCTGGAGATGCTGGGGCTTTAGAGATGCTGAAGATCACCAAGGCATTTGTTTGTTGACCAAAACAGATGAAGACAAACTCTGCAATTTGTTCCCTTCCTGTATTAATGATTCAACAATTCCATCACTCATCTGCTATCAATTGGTTGGCGAAAATCATAAGACCAACTCCTCTTCTACATGGGTTTGGAATGAAACATCTGGTGGGGAAATTCCATAGGAGAAGAAAAGGCAAGTGGCTTGCTTCCATTTCACAGATGAGTCGTTACTCCCATTAGCTAGAATCCCCTCTTCTCTGCATTCTCCCTCACGTTCCAGCTGCTTGTCAAGTGCCAGATGGAAATCAGGAAGTGGCTTCCTACACCCACCCTTCTGCTTTATGCATATGTAAGGTGTATGTGGCACTGGAAAAGACTCTGATGCTGGGAGGGATTGGGGGCAGGAGGAAAAGGGGATGACAGGGGATGAGATGGCTGGATGGCATCACTGACTCGATGGATGTCAGTTTGAGTGAATTCCGGGAGTTGGTGATGGACAGGGAGGCCTGGCATGCTGTGATTCATGGGGTCGCAGAGTAGGACGCAACTGAGTGACTGAAATGAACTGAACTGATGTGGTGATGGAAGGCACTGAAGGAGGGGGAGACGTAGAATCTTCTGATCAGTTTTTTTAAATTTTTGACATTTTTCTGCATTAGCAATGGTACGGTTTTTAATGTTGGAAATACATTTGAAACTTGTAAAGCAATAACTATCACTGTACTTCTCAAAGATACAGGAAAAAGACAAAAGAAGTTTTAGACTTTACTGTAAAGTGTAAGTGAAGTAGCTCAGTCATGTCTGACTCTTTGCGACCCTGTGGACTGTAGCCTACCAGGCTCCTCCGTCCACAGGATTTTCCAGGTGAGAGTACTGGAGTGGGGTGCCATTGCCTTCTCCAGGGGATCTTTCTGACCCAGGGATCGACCCCAAGTCTCCCACATCGTGGTCAGACACTTTACCATCTGAGCCACCAGGGAAGCCCCCATGGCCAACTAAAAGTTTTTAGACTGCTTATTTTAACAAAAGAAGTGAAGATTTTATTTTCTTAAAAAAATTTTTTTTTATGTGGACACTTTTTAGAGTCTTTACTGAATTTGTTACAATATTGCTTCCAGGTGTTTTTTTTTAAATGTTTTTATTTTTTTGGCTTTGAGTCATGTGGGATCTTAGCCCCCTGACTAGGGATCAAACCCACACNAAAAATTTTTTTTTATGTAGACACTTTTTAGAGTCTTTACTGAATTTGTTACAATATTGCTTCCACGTGTTTTTTTTTAAATGTTTTTATTTTTTTGGCTTTGAGTCATGTGGGATCTTAGCCCCCTGACTAGGGATCAAACCCACACCCCCTGCTTTGGAAGGCAAAGTCTTAACCGCCGGATCTCCAGGGAAGTACTTAGAGTAGTAAAGATGCTAAAACTATAGAAGATGGTAGCAATGTGTGCTCACATTCTGACACAGCCCCTGGATCTCTTTCTATTCAACTATTACCCATACAAATCCCAAGTGCAATTCTAACAGAACCTCTTTATCAGAGTTGGGGAATTAAATGAAGCTCATAAAGCTAGGTAGGACTTTAAGCTTACGGCAACACTGGCAATCACAAACTTAGATGCAAAGGAGGATGACTGATCATGGCTTGGCAGTCCAATGAATTTCCCAAGCAAAAATTTCTTGAAAAGCCTACGAGCAAATATTCAAGTCAGTTCTACTTTATAGAAGACAAAATATTAATAACAACTACATTTCAGAGCTGTTTTTTAGGTCTGTAAGCAACGAATCAAAGACTGTTGATTGACAGACTGAAACAGCACACGAAAAGCCCAGGGACACATTCCAAGAAGGATGCTGAACTTCAGCAGGTCTGGAATGAACATCCCCGTCCAACAGGAAGAGATCTTCTGGACACGACATGAACTGTGGCTGGCCCTGCCTCATTTCACTTTATGGATTTATGGCCCCTCCCCAGTTAAAGACCCATCCCAGGAACCACGTGTGGCTCCTGTATTTGTCATTCCTACTGTGGCATGGCATGAATAAATCATGGGCCTGGGTCTGTGAAGCCAGCCTGTGATTCATGGAGCTGAAGCACCACCGCCCAGGACTGTGTGCTTTATGACAGTAAACCTTGGAACAAGACACAATTTCTCGACTCAAAAAGCAGCCTTTAAATCAGGACACCTGGACAGCCCTGGAATCACTTAAAAAATGCACTAGGTCTCAACTCATCTTGGTTCCTCAGGGCTGGCCTGCACTTGCCCCAGGCCAGCTCCTTTTAACACTATTCAAAATCGATCCTTTCTGAGTGAATCACTGTAGTGAGAGAACTACAGAATAAATCAAAATGTATCTCGAACTTTGATCTCCACTGTCCTCTGTTTTTTCCTGACTTAATCATCCATTCATGAAAACCGTATTCCCCAAGTCAAATGTGGCTTCTCAGGTGGCGCAGTGGTGAAGAATCCACCTGCCAATACGGGAGATGCAAGAGACAGGGGTTTGATCCTTGGCTCAAGAAGATCCTCCGGAGGAGGGTCCAGCAACCCACTCGAGAATTCCTGCCTGGAAAATCCCATGGACACAGGAGCCTGGTGGGATAGAGTCCATGGGGATGCAAAGCGCCGGACACAGCAGCACACACGCACTTTGAGTCAAGTTTCTCTCAAGCCTTTTTCCAGCTTTAAAAACTCAAACCACAAAGGCCACCGTTTGCTGCTTAAGATAAAAAAAGCAAGGGACTGTGAGCCTGGCTTCCATCCAGGTAAGGCAATGAGCTGGAGTGACGCTGGGGATGAACCTGCCAGGGCGTCACTTGCTTGGAGACCTGCATTGCCATCAGCGTGACCCATGCAGACAGTACAGATACTTCAAACCGAGACTGGCCACAGTACCAGCCCCCTCGTCTAGGAAACAGGAGATAATAACCAGCTGGAACGGTTATGTGGTGGTGGACAAGGGCTTTTGACATTAAGCCCTAAGAATAATCACCAAGCTAGCTTTGCTGTTCTGAACTCTTTGCAAACAACGCTTAAAGCCACTAAGGAAACGACACTTCTCAACAATCCCGGGGGCAGCCACTGTGGCCAGAGCTCCTGAAGCCACAAGCATGCCTCAGAGGACTGCAGCCCAGGGNGAACGCTTAAAGCCACTAAGGAAACGACTCTTCTCAACAATCCCGGGGGCAGCCACTGTGGCCAGAGCTCCTGAAGCCACAAGCATGCCTCAGAGGACTGCAGCCCAGGGCGCACTTGAGTGGCACCTTCACGAGAGGACCTGGGCCAGAGGCTCACAACCGAGTGGTTCCCGAAGACCTGACCATCGGAAACCGAGATGTAACTTTTTTAAGCCACTACCTTTGGGATAATTTGTGGACGAATACCGAGGATAAAGGCCAAATTCCATAGGATGGTACAGAAGGCTCTTCGTGAGCCTGAACACTGCCTGTCTTCCTCCCATGATCCATTGTAATTTACGCACCAACATTACTGAAGCACTTCTAATTCTTCATGTCTTGTCAGCAGCTTTTCACAACCCTTTCCTGATGTCATAGCTGCCAAGAAGTCACCCTGATCATCAACTCCCATCTCCCACGGGTCTCATATAACTTCAGCATGGCTGCAACTCTGTGCTACCTTCACCCCCGGCAACACCCAGGGCCAGCTGCACAGCACAACGGGAGCTGGAGGCGGCATGTGAACCAAGCACACAGCAGCTTTGTGTACGTGCTCCAGTTCTGAACTTGATCATTCTTCTATGTATTTGTTTATCTCTCTCCCCTTAGCACCTAAAATAGGTATTCAATAAACACTTGAATGAACAGACTTGTGTTAAAATTTCAATATAACCACAGTACACAAACAATTAAAATANCCTCAGGCAGGACCTGGCTGTGTCTTCCACTCGTCAGGTCCTCTAAGAATCAGTCTGGGGTCCTGTGCTGGCGGGGATCCTGCGTGATGGTGACCACCCATTGCACCTAGTCCCAGGTGAGCTGTCTTGCTCCCTGGTGAGGTCCAGCCCGCTTTCCTCAGCAGCACATGGTGGATCTTTGCCTCACACCCTTAACTGCAGTCATGGCTAAAGCAATTTTCTGCAGGGCCCTAAGTGCATCTCCCTGCCTCAGCTCTTATAATTTGCTTCCATTGGGAACTGTTAAGCTAGTCTCCAGAATTTCTTTGAGGAGAAACCAAACATATTAGAAGGCTTCCCAGGTGGCTCAGTGACAAAGAATCCGCCTACAATGCAGAAGACACAGGTTGGATCCCTGGGTTGGGAAGATCTCTGGAGAAGGAAATNTTGGGAACTGTTAAGCTAGTCTCCAGAATTTCTTTGAGGAGAATCTAAACATATTAGAAGGCTTCCCAGGTGGCTCAGTGACAAAGAATCCGCCTACAATGCAGAAGACACAGGTTGGATCCCTGGGTTGGGAAGATCTCTGGAGAAGGAAATGGCAACACATTCCAGTATTCTTGGTGGGAAATCCCATGGCCAGAGGAGCCTGGGACGCTACAGTCCATGAGGTCACAAAAAGCGGGGCACGACTTAGTGACTAAACAACAACAAGCATGCTAGAAAACCTGAGGTCAACAGTCTTGGGAGTTTTTTGCTTACGTCACCTTCGATCATCCCTTCCCTTAAAATCCCACGTATTCTCATCATAGAATCTTCTGTTCTTTCTACTTCCTCAAATCTTCCTCATCCTCTGCCTATACCTATCTATCTATCTATCTATCGAAACTCACTCAGTCGTGTCCAACTCTTTGTGACCCCATGGACTGTAACCTGCCAGGCTCCTCCGTCCATGGGATTCTCCAGGCAAGAATATGGAGTGGGTAGCTATTCCTCTCTCCAGGGGATCTTCCCGACCCAGGGACTGAACCCTCTGCCTACAAAATAGTGCTAGTTCATGATTTCGTGCCTGAATTACTTTAAAGTGTCCTCTTTTAGTATCTTAATTACTCACACATTTCCCCCACTTCCTCAATGAGGTAGGATTTAGGCAAAAGGAAACCAAGGTGTTAGATCTGTTCCTTGTCACTTTAGTATAAACTGTAAAATTACTCCTGTACTGTGGCCTCCACATCCTCCACCCTGAAGTGAGAAGCTTGAAGGCAGCTCTTGCTAGGGGTGCTGCGAGGGTTCCCAAAATTCACTCAGCATAATACGCACTTGCACAATGTGAAACAATGACTTATTATTATTGTACTTATCGCATCTTTTTGCATACCAAAATGGATTTCATCTACAGAGAGCTATCATTAAGCATTTGTGATGTGTGGCTGATTTGTTTTAGGCTTATGTAAAATTATTTTTGTGATACTAAATGAGTCTGTATTGAAGAACTGAAGGAAAAATACAACTTATTTTGAAGATTAAAAAAAAAAAACCTTCATTTTTAAACACTTGTTTATGAAACGAACTCTTAAGGAGTTCTAAGAATGAAAAACACAAGAAACTCTCCCTTCTTCCTTAAGATCAGAGACTGATCTTCACATTTATACTGCCAGGATGCAAAGCAGTTCCTAACACTGGCTCAAGATGCCAGTAACAGAAAACATGCACACAGATCACTTCAATCCGTGGCAGAAAGCGGTAGGAAATGAGAGGTTCCTGTCACACTCAGAGAAAGTGGCGAATAGGCCCTGCTGTGGCATCAACCAGACAGAGAAGGGGCTGGGAGGAGAGAAACAAACAGAGAGGGGCGTGAGAGAGGAAAGGAAGACAGAGGATGAAGCGGCACTCGGGGCAGGCCACGCGGACAGAAGGGAGGGGGCAGACAAGAGCCTCGAACAACACGCTAAGGAGCCTGGAGTTCACCCTGAAAGCAAAGCCTTCGGAAAAGTCCAACAGATAGAATGTGACGCTTGTGTGTTTTTCTAAGTATTCATCTAGAAGTAACAGCGAAAAAGGACTAGAACAGAGCAACATGAGCTAGAAGGTCAATTAAGGTTCTGCTGCAAATACGAAAAGTGATAAAATATCAGAAACACGATTACGGGGAAAATAAAACGATGTGGAAATGTAATTCAGAGGATCCGAGTCTCTAGGATTATGACAGAAAAAGCTGTGTGGGGGCACAGCAGAAAGAAAGTTAGGGGTTATTTACTAGTGTCTATTTACTAGCGTCTACTAGTGTCTATCTTAATGAGTGAACGGATTACGTTTACTGATGTTGAAAATATGGAAGAAGAGCGTTTTGTAAAATAAATGGTGGGCATAATTTTAGACATATTGGGACTGTTTGTGTAGTGTTTAAGAGGTCACTTCCAGTTGGCAGCTAACCTGAGGTCCAAAGCTTGGGAGTGAGACATGGGCTAGAGTGTCTATTTGTACTTGGATGTCATTAGCAGTTACAGATGGTAGCAGAAGCCGCTAAATAGCTAAGTTGCTTGGTAGGGGCGGATGAAGGTGGACGAAGTACACAAAGAGGACAGAGCTGACAATGGACTCTTTGGGAGAAGGAACCACAATGGGGAGAAAAATGAGTCCTTTGAATAAAGGTCAAAGAGACGGCAGGGAAACCAGTAATTAAAAGAACCAAAGATCAATTTTCCAGCAATGGAAAGAATTTTCAACAAGAACTTATTTAGAGGCTGGCTATCATTAAATGCGTTACATTCACTACAGTAAAGGCCTCTAAATGTTACTCTAAGTAAAATGCTTCTGTAAATACACATTTATCTTGCTAAAAGAAACTTATAAGAAGTTCATTGTTAGAACGTAAAGATGTGAGAAATGACTCTAAAGGGATGGGTCCCCAAAGACATAAGAAAAGAGTGATTTTCATAGGAACGTCTTATACTTTACTTCTCCAGAGAAACTGGCCCCTAAAACATACAGGGGTTGTAACTCTGGATTAATGGAGTGATTAGTAAACCAAGCACACAAGGTTTAAAACTACAGCCAGGCCATTAGATGTGAAATGATTTTAAATGCTGTTGATTTTCAATAATAGATATAAAAAGTAAAAAAACTACTCCGCACCGCAGCATTCAGAGACAACTATACATGAGTTAGTATGCTAGGTGCTAGATGCTCATCACCAACTAAAACATTTTCGTTCCCGTAAAATGTAGGTCAACTTGTAATATCATATCCACAGACTTCTGAAATCAATATTATTTTTAAACAGCATGGTAAAAGTTTACGTCAAGTTGGGCCTGGAGTAATGTGAGTGATTATGCTGCACTCTTCATTTGGGAGAAAGGCATGTTGAAACAGGAAGTTCTACTTTCTGTTGGCAATGTCAAACCTTTCCAAGAGGGAGAAACAATGAAGTTTAAATAACTGAAGAAATTACCCTGTGAACTATTCATAAACAGGAAACAACAACAAATACTTAGCTTTTAATCTAAAACATTTGTTCTTCTGGGCAGTTCCTAGTAAACTAAAGGGAGAATGTTTTCTTTACGTCTCAAGAATCAGCTTTCACACATCCAGAATTCAGGCACGGAATCTGTACCCAGTTCTTCCTGTACGTAATCTTTCTGGTTTTGCTAAAGAAGGTTTGACCGAGTTTAGTCTGGAAACAGTGCTACCACGCAGGACCAAAACTGAGTCTGCATCCTTTTGAGAAACAGATGAACTTCTTTTCTGGATCAGAGGCCTGATCATGATGAACACCTTCAGCTTCAGGATTATCCAAGACTGACTAGAGTCCAGCCTGACAACAAGGGAATTTAGGTGGAATGATAGGACATAATACAGTGAGCTATTCAGTCTAGTTCGTCAGGTAAGGACTGTTTGGCCGGACTCTGGATTACCCCTTTTCAATCAACGGGCTTTGAGAAAAATGCCTTGCTTCTAACTTTGTTCCACTTTGCAACAGGCTGCAAATCAGTATAGTGAGGATTTTTCTACCTTACTGTCACAAAGTAAGGATTCAGATATAAATCAACCTGTAAAAGATTCGGAAAAGAAATCAATGTGTATTTCTAGGACTCCTGACGCCACACTGACATTGGCTCATTTTCTCCAAAAGAATGAGAAGTTTTTGGATCATGATTTTCAAAGTTTAAGACCGGTGGTTTCATATCACAGGTGGGTCCCTGAAACCAAATGGGCTAATCTGACTCCATATGAGTCTGCATGTTGTTAAATCAAAGCAACGTCAAACTGAAGTAACTGTATATAGTGGTAACGATGAATGACCAAGTAAAGAAACATAACACAAAGGAGCAAGCAGGTGTGGGGAAGTGGAGAGGGACGAGCAGATAAGGCAATCTGTACCTCTGTTAGGAAAGAAATGAAAGATACACTACTCTCACGAGCGATGAATGCTGCTCTGGAACCCTTGTGCTATGCTTAGTCGCTCAGTCATGTCCAACTCTGTGGGACCCCATGGGCTGTAACCTGCCAGGCTCCTCTGTCCATGGGATTCTCCAGGCAAGAATACTGATTAGGTTGCCATGCCCTCCTCCAAATCTTCCCTATCCAGGAATCGAACCCAGGTCCCCCGCATTGCAGGCAGATACTGTAACCCTTATTCTTTCATGTCTACACAATTTTTACTTATTTTTGCTTTTTACCCTTAAGAAAGAGGAATGGGTGATTGGTGTGGTCAGTTATAAGAACCGCAGTCCTTAAAAATCTAATCTAGGGACTTCTCTGGCGGGAGACACCAGTTTGATCCTTTCAATGCAGGCGACACCGGTTTGATAGCTGGTAGGATAAGACCCAGTAACTAAAAAATCCCCAAAATAACAATAAGAAAGCTAATCTGAAAAGCAAACGGAATTGAAAAAAAGTTAAAATATACACAATATTCCCTTTATGGAATGAACTATCCTCTCCAATTTCTGTCCTTCTAATATTAAATTTATCAAATTTTATGAAGTGGGCTCTCATTTACATGCTGAACAATAAAATCAGTTGTCTTGGATTCTGTGGGTTGTTTTACTACAGCAGAGAAAACGCTAGTAAACAGAATAAGAATAAAAGCCNTAAAAAATCCCCAAAATAACAATAAGAAAGCTAATCTGAAAAGCAAATGGAATTGAAAAAAAGTTAAAATATACGCAATATTCCCTTTATGGAATGAACTATCCTCTCCAATTTCTGTCCTTCTAATATTAAATTTATCAAATTTTATGAAACGGGCTCTCATTTACATGCTGAACAATAAAATCGGTTGTCTTGGATTCTGTGGGTTGTTTTACTACAGCAGAGAAAACGCTAGTAAACAGAATAAGAATAAAAGCCAAACTTGCTGCTTACTGGACAAGATTGGCAAATCTGACTAAACCTCTGGATCCACAACCACTTAGCATTTTTCAACCTCTAATCTAGTTAGAAACAGCATACTATGGGTTCCTTGAAATTACTAAGGGAAGCTAAACAAGAAAGGCCCTGACTGTATAATAGACTATTCTTTAATACCTATTAGTATAGAGATGCACATTAACCCATAAACTGCTTCTGTTTGTAAAATTTTGTCTTAAAATGTGATTTTCTGGGTTTCCCTTATCAAGTCTCCTTGCTGGACCACTGAAAATCAAAGACAAAGGGAAACTTTGATGGATACAATAAATTTTTTTTTTTAAAGAACTTCCCAAAGTTCATGCTCTAAAACCAAAGAAGAGAAACTTTAGAGCCTCTCTATAAACACCAAAAACAAAAAACTGTTTCATTAAATAGTGAGTAGGAAATGGTCTATCAAATATTTCTTGAAATTAGTGCTTGAAATCAATTTCAAGCCACTGATTAATCTTTTCATTATTATGATCACAATCATGACTGATACTATGATGATTTAATTCTCACAACAACCCAAAGAGGTGATATAATTATTTTCATCTCAGAGATGGGAAAGACAAAGATAAATTAACTTATTCGAACTCTCGTAGTTAAAAAATGGCTGAGATTTTAACTTTCATTTTGACCTATATCACTAAACTTCACTACCAGCAAGGACAGGATTACTGAAAACAATTTAATCTGACAGACCTGTAAATCTAAGAATCAATTTATTAAAAAAAATTAATGGAGGAGGAGTAGTAGCATTATTCGCTCAGTTGCATCCAACTATTTGTGACCCCATGGACTACAGCCCTGCCAAGCTCCTCTGTCCATGGGACTTCCCAGCTAAGAATACTGGAGTGGGTTGCCATTTCCTCCTCCAGGGGATCCTCCCAACCCAGGGATGGAACCCGTGTCTTCTGCACTGGCAGGCTGGTTCTTTATTGCTGAGCCATCAGTGAAGTCCCACGGATGGATGGAGAGGGAGTAAACATTTCACTATTGTGAAACCTGAAAAAAAAATGCTCAGTGGAAACTGAATTTAGAATAATGAGAGGTTCACTAGCATTTGAAACTGAAAACAACCCTGGAAAGTTTACTTTTAAGTTCTGATGCTGTTTTCAATTGAGCTTGGGATGGTTTGAAAACATTTCCAGAAATCAGATAAATAGGAGTACCTAATAATTCTGGAATGTCTCGTGTGGCATATTGTATACAGTATCAGATAGTTTTTAAATATACGCATCTCCCTCATCCTCACCCTGGGTAAAAAAGTGGCCACAGTTATTTAATAGTTTGCTGCAAGTAATTCATTCTCATTGCCTCTCTCTCAAACACACACACACACACACACACACACCCTCCTTCCAGTGTTTCCACTTTCTGGATTATAGTCACTGGGACTTAAGACCTCTGACTTGGCACATTAAGAGTGACACAACATATATTCTTCTTTGTTTCTGTGAGTGACAGGTACCCGGGAAAAGTTCACCTGTTAACCTCCTTGAGATGCATCCTATGAAGAAGTAAAAATACCGGCAGGCTCCAGAGTGAGGCCAGCACACTGTTTGGATTCCCCACCTACTTGGCCAGGAGGGCAGACTCTCAGATTCATTATCACCTTATCAGTTCATCTGTCTGCTGCCAAGGGTGAGAGAAGACTAAGCCTCTTACGGCATCCTGGACTTTCTGACTTTTTTCAAAGCAAAAGCAAATCTGCAACAGATGGATACGTTTTAAGCCCACTACACCCATTTACCCACGTTATTGGATCAATTAACTCAGCTCAGAGTCGGAAATGAACAACAGTGCCTCTGCCATTATATGGGCACTGTTCGAATACACTATGGTCAGGACTAAGGACAGGAAAGCTGACCGGTGAGCTGGGGGGAGAGAGAAGCGTGACTAACAGTGTGGGCTCAAGCCTGACAGAGACTCAGAGCTTTAGAAGGTGACAGATCAGAAGTGAAATCCTGGTAGAGAAAGAACAGTGGGAGGGAGAAACAGATGACAATTCGTGTTGCACATTTAAGAGCACAAATGTGGGGTTTTGCTTTTTCATTTGAAGAAGACAAAACCAAAAAGCAATCATTCCTTCTAAGCAAAAATTTTCCCAGTCTTTTCTATTTTAGAATGTGGGTTAAGTCTTTAATTTTTCTCTGGTAAAACATGGCCACACAATTTCTCTACAACTAACTACTATTCTTTCTGCCCACACTCAGACATTAAAATTAGAATTATTCAGGTTTTAGACACTATACACTCAAGTCCTATTGTCAAAAGTGTACAGAATATTCACATTCCTCATAAAACATTTACTATATACCAACTTGGACCCACTTTTTAAAGACAAAATATTACTTTAGAAATGTAATTTTTTCCCAGTCTGATGTTGAAAAAGCCTAGCAACAACTCAATTCCCAGACTAGAATTCTACCAGTTCTCTGTGAAGGCACACAAACTCTTTATTAGTGTTTAATCAGCAAGAGTAAAGAAAATCATGTGTGAAAGAGGAAGTCTGCAAGAGGTTAACTGAATTAATGCAATGAAATCTAAAAGGGACAAGTTAGGCTGGCAAACTGGAAAACCATGTTAGAGATCAAAAGTGTAGAAAATACAAACATGCCCAAATGGGAAAACGACTGCTGAAGCAAGTCACAGCAGTTTTCAATAAGGATAAAAGTGCAGAACTGGAAAACTGTGTCAGCTGGGAAGAGGTGAACCCAAAAGAAACTGCTGAGAACTGTGGAATTACCATTCCTAGAGATTTTCACAGGCTGGAATTCAGCACCCATCTCTCTGGAATGGGGTTAGTGTAATGAATGCTTAATGCACAGCAATTTCTATAAGCACCAGATCTCATCAAGACAGCAAAGAAAAAAAGATGAATCAATAGCTTTTGTTTCTCACTGAAAATTGTACACACGAGAATAAATGAACACAGATGTTTCCTGGAATAGTGGGAAGAATCCAGTGGCAACCAAAGTGGGAGCTCGTGCCAGTCCTGTCAGTAAGCTGGCTCTGACTGCGTGTGAATCACTCACCCATGCCGAGCACCAGTGGCCCTGCCTGCAAACGAAGAGAAGAGATGGGAAGGCAGGAGAGCACCCTGTCCGGGAACCGACAGCACCTGGGAGGCGGGCGACCACGTGGCTCCTCCTCACAAGTGAGGAAGCTGGCTCCCGGGCCACTCGCTCGCAGTCACACCTACAGAGTGGGCAGCAGAGCCAGGCTGTGTGTCCAGCTCCGTCTGGCTCTGAAGTCCATAATGTAAAAAATACCATCCTGCCCCTTGGCAGCCTCAGAAGCTGCCAGTGCCCTTGACTTTCTGTGTGTTCCTCCTGAGAGACCCGCTGGCCCTCACGCCGATTCCTCACTGCGGGCGCCTCTTCTGGGAAACCGTACCCACTGCCGACAGGCTCTTGTTGCCCAGTCCCCATCTTTCCTCGCCTGGTGCCCACTAGAAACCAGAGGGTCCTCTAAGAGATACCAGCTCCTTACAGTAAAGGCTCAGAGTACAGGGGAAATGCCCAAAGCTTTGGAGACACACACCANTCCTGCCCCTTGGCAGCCTCAGAAGCTGCCAGTGCCCTTGACTTTCTGTGTGTTCCTCCTGAGAGACCCGCTGGCCCTCACACCGATTCCTCACTGCGGGCGCCTCTTCTGGGAAACCGTACCCACTGCCGACAGGTTCTCGTTGCCCAGTCCCCATCTTTCCTCGCCTGGTGCCCACTAGAAACCAGAGGGTCCTCTAAGAGATACCAACTCCTTACAGTAAAGGCTCAGAGTACAGGGGAAATACCCAAAGCTTTGGAGACACACACCGATGTCTTTGTAGAGTGCTTCCAACTCTCTGGTCACCCCAGTCACACGGGCCGCCTGCCGCTGCCCAAACACACCTCTGCCTTTCGTGCCGCATGCTGGCTAGGAATGTGCTTCCCTCCATCCATGGGGCTACCGTGCTGTCCAGCCCAGAAGGAATGTCCTCCTCCTCCTTGTGGCAAAGATCTTTGAACTGCAGCTCAGCTGTCACTTGTCCCCTCCTCAACTTCCTCCCATCAAATCACCAGTGAGTGGACTCTCTCCTTGAGCTTCCACACCTTGGTTAAGGTACCATCTGACACTCACGTTGAGCCTGTCTTCTCTACTGGGAACTCTCGGGGTTTTATTTACTTTAGTCTCACCTCCCCCTCTGACCACCTGTCAGTGTCTGGAAAGCAGTCTTGACTTAAAGTTTAAGATCAATCAGTAAATCTCAGGGCTGGGGGGAATGCCTTCCTCATCAGTAAATACCACTGCTTCCTCATCAATACCGCAGTGGCCCGTCTCCAGCAGACCATCACACCATGAGAGGGCGCACAACATCCTGCCTAGGATGCGTGCGTGCGGCAAGCGGCAGAGGGGAGGAGAGAGGGCAGCAGGAGCCAAGGAAACAGCTCCTCTCCTTAACCAGCAGAGGCTTACCCTCCAGGAGATTTTAGGTTGGGGAACAACATGGCCACGTTTCCGATGCGGAAAGCTGCTGGCAGCAGACTGAAGTCGGAATTCGAAGGTGGAAACGGGCTGAAGACAGAGGAGTTGGAGGCAGCCTGGCTCCAGGGCTCCCCTTCTTCAGCAGAACCTCTCAGCAGTGAAGGGAGGGAGCCTGGTCAGAGCAAGAGAAGGCGGGAGATGGGCAAGCTCGGCCACAGGAAGGGAGCACCAGCGTCTCCGAGTGGAGACAGNCTAGGGCTCCCCTTCTTCAGCAGAACCTCTCAGCAGTGAAGGGAGGGAGCCTGGTCAGAGCAAGAGAAGGCGGGAGATGGGCAAGCTCGGCCACAGGAAGGGAGCACCAGCATCTCCGAGTGGAGACAGTTCACCCCCACAGGTACTCACTACCTACCAGCTACAGAACAGTTAACATGTGCTGGGTGCTGGGATGCGCAGAGATAAACAAGCAGCAATCCACAGTCAAGCAGAGAAAACAGATTACAAACAAATAACTAACATACCGAATCACGGCTCAACAACAACAAAGGTCATTATCAGAGACAAGACTTGTAAAGAGAGCAAGGTACCACAGAGTCAAAGGGAAGAAATGGCTTCAAGGACAAAAGGTGGGCTGATTAGGGGACCAAATATTACACAGCATCCACAGAGAAGGGGGACGGAAAAGGTAATAGTTTGCTTAACTGTTGTTAAGTAAACAAATTCTGAAATTTCATAGTGAAAAAGGTGGCATCTCTACTTAGGTATTTTTCTCAGGTGTAATTAGAGATGCCATCTTTTTCACTATGAAATTTCAGAATTTGTTTACTTAACAAAACCCAGGTGTAAGGACTTTGCTGGTGGCTCGGCTGGTAAAGAATCCACCTGCAATGCAGGGGACTCGGTTCGATCTCTGGATTGGGAAAATCCCCTGGAGAGGGGAATGGCAACCCACCGCGGTATTCTTGCCTGGAGAATTCCATGGACAGAGGAGCCTGGCAGGCTACAGTCTATGGGGTCGCAAAGAGTCAGACATGACTGAGTGACTAACACTTTCACTTTTCCCCCCCAGGTGTAGATCAGAAAATTCCCATAGTTCTAAACATCGTATATGACTAGACTAACTCAATGTCAAGTACTTTAACAACGGGACTTTAAGTCCCTCACCGCATCAAGCAGGCAGATATCAATTTGAGTATATATAATCTTGCAAGAGCACAGGTCATCTGCACACTCCCCTGTCACAAACTTGGAAGCAGATGACTACTTCTCAATGCATTAAAACCCAGACAATGATCAGATCATTGGTTCTAAAAGGACTGGTGTGGGAAAAAAGTTAATTCCTTATTTCTAGGAATATGCTATTAACATGGGAGTGAATTCCTAGTCTTTATTTAATTATATTAGCATGAAAGCAGAGAAGTGTCCATGCTGTGTAGTTGGGTACAATGAATTCAATGAGCTTATGGGGGCAGGGAAGAGTAAAGGAAGACAAACATGTGTTATGTGAACACCCAGGTGTTCTTTATAAAGATTTCTAAAGCAACTGCCTGCCTTCCCAGTATAGCACCTGAAACCACGGGTAAAAAATACCCCATCCGAAGTGCCCACAGAGAATCTTCACTGGGAGTGGAAAGAACAACCTTTAAAGGTTTCACGTTTCCGGGAATGAAGCCAGTTTGCCTTTAAACTAAGCAGAAGCTGCATTTCCTAACCTAAGTCAACACACAGTCGATCACTTAAAAACGGCACTATCAGGCTCCGTGGTACACGAGCAGCAGGCAAGTGCTGCTTTCGCAAGAGGCACTTGCGTCTCCAGGAGAAGATGCAGCAAAGGAAATCTAAGCTTGAAATAGTTACATAATGTGTGTAGCAAAGTGAAGGTCAACTGATTTTGTAACAGGTGGTAGAGGAAAGAGACTGGGAAAATAGAAATAAATCTAGTTTGTTAACGCAGAAGTAGAAGGCAGTCAAGCACAGACAACGCTCCTTATTCGTGGTGGTGATGGTCTATAAAGCAGGTGTGGCCACTGAATTAGCAAATCCTGGACTGCTACTCCTAAGGGAGATACAGAATGAGGTTCCTGTGAGCTTCTGATCACATTTACATCAACCAATCCATACTGAACTGTTTTACGTGTGTTTTCGTTAAAGGCACTGTATTTAATGGGCTTGCCTGGTGGCACAGTGGTAAAGAATTCACCTGCAATGCAGGAGATGAGGGTTCAATCCCTGGGTTGGGAAGATACCCTAAAGGAGGAAACGGCAGCTCACTCCAGGTTTCTTGCCAGGAGAATCCCATGGACAGAGGAACCTGTCAGGCTATAGTCCCTGGGGCTGCAAAGAGTCAAGACACGACTGAGTGACTAAACAACCACCACGGCCGTATTTAACGTGTGTTGCTGACTCATGAACACTGAACTCATGAGCTACTGCTCACACCTAAATGGAGCTTAGCCACACATGGGCTTCTCCCATAAGGTGTATCGCGGGGATGCCAGACCGCACAGGCCATGAGGAGGACCTGTGTTGAGAGTGAGCGCTGGAAGAGCAGGCAGACAGCACCTGGCTCAGCCCCACTGGGACGTGCAGGAGGTGAGCCTCAAAGCCAGGCCGCCCTCCCAGGTTCACGAACGGCTGTGTCGGCTGTGTCTGAGTACCACGTGTGCAGTTACGAATAAATGTCAGCAGCAGGTGGACTGGCACATAACGGAACACCCGCAGATCACGATGGTTGACTTCACTGGTTTCAAATGCATTACAAGAAAACAAACCTGTATTTTCCACCCCGTTAATCAATCCTGCTTCCTATGAGTGACTGTGGGCTAGCAGGGGTGGGGGAGGCAGCTCTCTGCTTCAGGTTTGCTTGTAGTTTAGAGAAGAAACAAAGCAGCTGCACATGCAGAAACTAAGCTAAACTCGGGACAAAACACCTGAGGGGTTCCCATGCCTCGGTCGCCACACTGTAACTTCCTGCATGAGAACACTTAAGAGAAAATTTCGGACGAACTCAGTCAAGACCGGATCTGAACAAAAACCTGGAACTCTCAATTCTTTATCTCCTCGGATTACACTTCCTTCTCCCTCTCTCCATTCTTTCAAAAACCACTCACATACCATGTAACATGCTAGAAGGTACAAGATTTTCAAATGAGAGCCTCAATAAATTCAGAACCTATTGGAAGAGACTGCAAGTAAAGAGGTAAATAAAATCGAATGTGGTCTTTCTGTAAGATACACAAACTGGAAACAACCCAAATTTCTGTCTATGGTTAAAGTGTATAAAGAAAGTAAAGCCACAGATGGGAATACTACACAGCAATGAGAATATATGAACCGCAACCACCTGTGGGGGTAGCAGAAAGCAGAAGCGAGACCACAGGGAGCTGCACACGTCACACTAAGAAAGTCAGTCTTTTGTGGGGACATAAAGGGAGGAGATATAGACACCGAAAGATTTTAAGTCGAAGATTCAGGAGATTTGCATTTTACACCAATCATTATGCCAGGCAATGTGATGCGTGTATTACAATAAGACAAGAAGACCACACAGGAGACAATAGAGGAAATTCCAGCAAGAATCAGCGTGAAGGTACAAGTTATGGTAGAGAGAGAAGTATACACAATCAAAACGTGAGTGAGCAGGAGAGTCAAGAGGAGACCCGGAATCATTGTGGGAGGAGTGCATGGCATTTTTTTCCCCTCTGTTTTTTTCTCTTCTTTAATTAACATTTTGTTTTTACTAGAAATACAACACAAACAGAAAAGTGCATAAAATGTAAATATGTAAACTGACACATAAAACAAACATTCATGACACCACCAAGAAAGGGGCACGTAATGCCTAGAAGTCCTGCCTGTTTCCACCCCTTATCCTAGTAACTACTGATCTGCTTGTTTTTGCTTTCACTCTCTAAATATGCACCCCTAAATCTGCAATATTTTTTAAGTAATAAAAGACTTAATTGCCAGCTAAGCTTTGCACACACAGAAAATTTTAAAATGAAAACTACAAGTTACCCCCAAAACATTTTTGACTGTTGTATACATCGGACAGTTCTCCTCTATTACATAGGTAGAATGGAATACAAACTGCAGACCTGGGGCACNTTTAAAATGAAAACTACAAGTTACCCCCAAAGTATTTTTGACTGTTGTATACATCGGACAGTTCTTCTCTATTACATAGGTAGAATGGAATACAAACTGCAGACCTGGGGCACAACTGTGCATGCTGTAGTCCACACGTAGAAACTGTACTGTTTCTAGATAAGGCAGCCCGTGTGGACGCTGACCTCCTAAGGAAAATATGTGAAAACCCTCAAGTGTTGCAACATCTTCAAAGACTTAGAAATCACACCAGAAGGCTTGATAAACACAGTAAAGAACACAGGAGTATCCGTTAATTTAGTGCTGTTCTAACTGCTGAAATAAGTGAAACAGAAATAAAAGACCAAAATGTTCTACATGTACTATAGAAAGGAAAGTATTATTAAGTGAGACTTCCTTCAGTAATACAGAATGCAGTGTGTGTGCCTATCCATATGACATGTTTAGATACTTCAGTGAATTTAAGCAAAGGCCATCTAGAGACTTGCAGGAAAAGCAGATAGAGTATTAACTTCAGAATGAGCTACCGCCTTTGAGCATGCTTCTGAATATGAATTTTTACAACATCCCAGAACAAAGTCTAGAAAGTAATTAGATTAATACTCTATGAAGTCATTTTAAGTCACGTTAAGAATATTAAAAAAAAATCACATTAAGAATATAAAAAGAAGGACTTTCATGGCTATACCTTTGTGTCAGTAAATAGTTTATCTTTTGTAATTGCTGACCATTTGAAGTGATGAAGAGACGGGACTGGGTCAACTGAAACACTCCCAAATAATGTACTAGATGCAAAATTTTGGGAAGAAAATAAAAGAATAAACACAAACAAAGAATCACACTTAAGATCACTTCGGTTCTCTGGAGTTGGAGACCAATACTCAAGGCAGCTGACTCACTGGAAAAGACCCTGATGCTGGGAAAGATTGAGGGCANAGTCCAGTGTTTCTCATGATGTACTCTGCATAGAAGTTAAATAAGCAGGGTGACAATATACAGCCTTGACGTCCTCCTTTCCTTATTTGGAACCAGTCTGTTGTTCCATGTCCAGTTCTAACTGTTGCTTCCTGACCTGCCTATAGGTTTCTCAAGAGGCAGGTCAGGTGGTCTGGTATCCCCATCTCTTTCAGAATTTTTCACAGTTTATTGTGACCCACACAGTCTAAGGCTTTGGCATAGTCAAAGCAGAAATAGATGTTTTTCTGGAACTCTCTTCCTTTTTCCATGATCCATCTGATGTTGGCTATTTGATCTCTAGTTCCTCTGCCTTTTCTAAAACCAGCTTGAACATCTGGAAGTTCATGGATCACGTATTGCTGAAGCCTGGCTTGGAGAATTTTGAGCATTACTTTACTGGCGTGTGAGATGAGTGCAGCTGTGAAGGGCATTTGGCAGTACTAAATCCAGAACAGAAACTCTAATAGTATGTGCCACCACAGCCCTATCACAGATAAAGAGTCCTGCTTACGCCCACTGTTGCCCTCAATGGAACCAAGCAAATGGCAGCCACAAACAGAGGAAAATGCACTGCTAACGGAAGAAATTATGCTATCCAACATCCAAGCTGAGACACAAAAGACAAAATCCCATTATGTAACCCTGGGTAGCATAACCAATAACTGGTTTAATTTTCCATACTACAAATCCAATCACAAAGTCAATGGAAACACTGTTATATTACTCAAACATAATCAAATTCCAGTCTATTCAGCTGTTGAAAACACTTTTGGTTATATAATGTATCTCCACAGGAAGGAAGAAAGGCATGATTAGTTCAAGAGAAAGAAGAGCCAGAAAGATAATTGATAACTCTATACAATAAAGCAACTACTCTTTTTTTTTTTTTGAGCAAAAACCAAACCAAACCAAACCATAATAGTGCTTATATCGTTCCACTCCAAGAAATTCCTAAAGTAAGTTGTACACGTTGAATTCTGGTAACCCAGAACCCATACAGGAAAAAGGCCTGTGATACGTATAGGCAAAAGAGACTCCTTTTAATAAAGCAACAATGGATTTAGATTACAAGTGACAATAAAAATTGTATTGATAAACTATTTTCCTAGATATATCTAGAAAGACCAAAGGCACGCCCCTCTTGTTCTCTAAGTTCATAGAGCCTTTAGTATCTCATGGCCAGAAAAAATTCCTTACCCTTGATCATTTCAGCTCTACTATTTGAGGTTTCTGCAACTGACTATATGAACCAAGAAACACTGCCACCTTCGATTTCTAATGACAGTTACCAACCTACTTCACACGATGCAGCTGAAACAGTAATCTGAGGGATTTGGTTCATTCATTACAAATGAGACCAAAGACTCTGTCTCAATGGGAAAATAAGACAGCAGTGTATCCATGTCAATCACTACATTATACGAAGTCATAATTATAAAAATTAAAACGAAAGAAGGCAAAAATTACAATTTAAGGAAATTACCTCAGGATTCACACGTAGCATCCTTGACATGGGCTTGGAGGCCCTGTGTCATGTAAATCTTGCCCATCTCAGGCATCCTGAATACTCCATCCCACCTTGCATGCTGATCTCATTGGCCTTCATCAGACCCTCGAGCACTCTCAGCCCACCCACCACTGGGCCTCTCCTTAGGCTGACTCCGCTGCCTAGGAAGTTCTGTTTTTTCTCTAATACCTTTCCATCAGATGGCATTCCTACCCATGCCTCAGGTCCTTCTTCGATGTAGATCTTTCAATTATTTCCAGTGGTTTTCCAGCTTATTGAGCTATTACTAATGTATTAAGACTCCTTCACTCCTCAATGCACTGTTATTTCTGTGCTTCATTCATGTAGAGGCTGGATCCCTCAACGTGAGTCCCTGATTCTTGTAATGGTATTTTTCTGCAGGGACAGTCATTCAAGCTGATGTTTCTGGCAGAGAGAAGTGTGCTAGGGAGACCCAGGTCACCAGTGTGCTGACACCATTTCCAGTCTTAAATGCCACCTCACCCGGAAGATCACTGCAGAGGAGCTCAGATTCCTTGTTAGGAATTTTAATTTAATACTAAACTTATTGTTAATTAGATATTACAATCATAACTAAATTCCTACCTGCTTAACATGTCCTCATATCAACAGAGTATTAGATAAAGGGACTGAATATATCTTGTTCAAAATCACATTGATCCAGTACAGTTCCTGAAACACAGGTATTACTATAGACGTTTATTAAAACAGAAGAAACAAAGACTAGGAAGGAAGAAGAGAGAGGGAGAGGAGAGGAGAGGATGGGAGGAGCAGGAACTAACGGCAACAGTTGCCGGAAAAACTGTTCACTGTTGAGTATGTCTATGAAAAATAAGCCAAGATATTGCACCACTTTTTGTAATGAAAAAGATGGGCTATATATATACTAACATAGCATAATTTAGGAGAAGGCAATGGGACCCCACTCCAGTACTCTTGCCTGGAAAATCCCAGGGATGGGGGAGCCTGGTGGGCTGCAGTCCATGGGGTCAATAAGAGTCAGACACGACTGAGCGACTTCACTTTCACTTTTCACTTTCATGCATTGGAGAAGGAAATGACAACCCACTCCAGTATTCTTGCCTGGAGAATCCCAGGGACGGGGGAGCCTGGTAGGCTGCCGTCTATGGGGTTGCACAGAGTCAGACATGACTGAAGAGACTTAGCACCAGCAGCAGCATAATTTAATAAGCTGGACTAAGCATTATGTACCACTCTTTGGACTGCANTATACGAAGTCATAATTATAAAAATTAAAACGAAAGAAGGCAAAAATTACAATTTAAGGAAATTACCTCAGGATTCACACGTAGCATCCTTGACATGGGCTTGGAGGCCCTGTGTCATGTAAATCTTGCCCATCTCAGGCATCCTGAATACTCCATCCCACCTTGCATGCTGATCTCATTGGCCTTCATCAGACCCTCGAGCACTCTCAGCCCACCCACCACTGGGCCTCTCCTTAGGCTGACTCCGCTGCCTAGGAAGTTCTGTTTTTCTCTAATACCTTTCCATCAGATGGCATTCCTACCCATGCCTCAGGTCCTTCTTCGATGTAGATCTTTCAATTATTTCCAGTGGTTTTCCAGCTTATTGAGCTATTACTAATGTATTAAGACTCCTTCACTCCTCAATGCACTGTTATTTCTGTGCTTCATTCATGTAGAGGCTGGATCCCTCAACGTGAGTCCCTGATTCTTGTAATGGTATTTTTGTGCAGGGACAGTCATTCAAGCTGATGTTTCTGGCAGAGAGAAGTGTGCTAGGGAGACCCAGGTCACCAGTGTGCTGACACCATTTCCAGTCTTAAATGCCACCTCACCCGGAAGATCACTGCAGAGGAGCTCAGATTCCTTGTTAGGAATTTTAATTTAATACTAAACTTATTGTTAATTAGATATTACAATCATAACTAAATTCCTACCTGCTTAACATGTCCTCATATCAACAGAGTATTAGATAAAGGGACTGAATATATCTTGTTCAAAATCACATTGATCCAGTACAGTTCCTGAAACACAGGTATTACTATAGACGTTTATTAAAACAGAAGAAACAAAGACTAGGAAGGAAGAAGAGAGAGGGAGAGGAGAGGAGAGGATGGGAGGAGCAGGAACTAACGGCAACAGTTGCCGGAAAAACTGTTCACTGTTGAGTATGTCTATGAAAAATAAGCCAAGATATTGCACCACTTTTTGTAATGAAAAAGATGGGCTATATATATACTAACATAGCATAATTTAGGAGAAGGCAATGGGACCCCACTCCAGTACTCTTGCCTGGAAAATCCCAGGGATGGGGGAGCCTGGTGGGCTGCAGTCCATGGGGTCAATAAGAGTCAGACACGACTGAGCGACTTCACTTTCACTTTTCACTTTCATGCATTGGAGAAGGAAATGACAACCCACTCCAGTATTCTTGCCTGGAGAATCCCAGGGACGGGGGAGCCTGGTAGGCTGCCGTCTATGGGATTGCACAGAGTCAGACATGACTGAAGAGACTTAGCACCAGCAGCAGCATAATTTAATAAGCTGGACTAAGCATTATGTACCACTCTTTGGACTGCAATGAGATCCAATCAGTTAATCCTAAAGGAAGTCAACCCTGAATATTCATTGGAAGGACTGACGTTGAATCGCCAATATTTTGGCCACCTGATACGAAGAGCTGACTCATCGGACTTTTAAAGGCCCTGATGCTGGGAAAGAATGAAGGCAGGAGGAGAAGAGGGTGACAGAGGATGAGACGGCTAGATAGCATCACTGACTCAATGAACATGAATTTAAGGAAAGTCTGGGAGACAGTGGAGGAGCCTGGCAAGCTAATAGTCCATGGGTTCACAAAGAGCTGGACAAGATTTAGCAACTGAACAACAACCACGACTCTACTAGCTACACCTTCCCAGAAACCATCAAATGCAGGGACAGACTGACAGAAATATGCGATCAGAGTGAATATTGCTCAACCAAGGTCGGTCTCATGCCCCTAACTCCACCACAGTTTGAGAAGAGCAAACATGAATATATTTAACACTGTACGAATGGAACAGGGAAGAGAAGTCAGTGGTCCCTTTCTCTTGGGATACAGTTGTATCTGTTTTAGGGCTCCTGGAAATCCGAGGTTGCCCAAGCAAGCACACATAAGTGAGAAGGCAGGATTCAGACCCTGTGTGTCTGTCCTCAAAGTTCACATCAGGAAAGACATCCGACTGCTAGAAGTTATGAAACACCAACTTGATTGTGAGCCTCCTGAATCCCTGTGAAACATTCCCCCTCCTCTCAGGATAACAGTCCTCATTCTCCACGTTCGCCCCTCAGCTCCCAGCCTCACTCCCGTGAGAGTTATCTGACTGGCAAGTTTTGAAGAGGGAGATAAACAGCCTCCTTTCAGTCCTTCTGCTCTCCTGCCTTCTACACAGAATGTACGTCCTGTTCTCTGCCTGCAGTCATCAGCTGTGCTCTAATTCAGCAGAGAAACATCACGAAGGCTTGGTCTTGGCTGCAAACATAGTCACGTACTCTAATCAGCTCTGTCAGTATGAAGACTGTTGTTGAGTCGCTTAGTTGCATCCGACTCTTTGCCACCCCAAGGATGTTAGCCTGCCAGGCTCCTCTGTCCATGGAATTCTCCAGGCAAGAATACTGGAGTGGGTTGCCATTTCCTTCGCCAGGGGAACTTCCTGACCCAGGGATCAAACCCGTGGCCACATCTCCTGCACGGCAAGCAGATTCTTTACCTCTGAGCTAGCTGGGAAGCTGAGAATTCAACAGGATACCACAGTAATTTCACCTGGAACTTTTTATTAGCCTATGGACTTCCCTGGTGGCTCAGATGGTAAAGTGTCTGTCTACAGTGAGGGAGACCCGGGTTCGACCCTGGGTCAGGAAGATCCACTGGAGAAGGAAATGGCAATCCACTCCAGTACTATTGCCTGGAAAATCCCATGGACAGAGGAGCCTGGTAGGCTACAGTCCGTGGGGTCGCAAAGAGTCGGACACGACTGAGCGACTTCACTTACTTACTTATGGTTTTGTTCCGATCGAACCCATGAAACGCACAGGTCTAAGTTGAAAGCCTCTATTTACAACAATCCTTCAAGAAGCTGAGTGTAGAAGGAATACCACAGAGGATGTGATCCCTCTGACCTACAGAGCAAGTAAAAGTGCTCAGTTTTAAATAAAAACTCTTGGGAAGTATAAAGGAATCATTGACGTAACTAACCAGTGACTGGTGACTGAAAGGCTGCTCTGGTCTTAGTTTAAAATAAAAACAAAGCACAGCTCTGGAATCTTTCTTATGCTTTAAAAGTGAAAACAAAGACAAGATGGGGAAGCCCCCAATGCTAAAACATGGTAGGAAGAGAAGATGCTGCTGAGGCCGAGACTTGGCTTCACACCAACGGCACCCCAGGTGAACTACAGGGAAGAGTCAGTCCATTCAAAGTCCAACGTGCGAGGCCTCCCTGGTGGTCCAGGGGTTGGGAACCTGCCTGCCAATGTAGGGAACATGGGTTCAGTTCCTGGTTTGGGAAGATCCCATATGCCCTGGAATAACTAAGCCCGTGCTCCCCAACTCCTGAGCACTAAAAATCAACAAATACCTTATCTAATGTGATTCTACAGTCTCACTAAAGCATTCTGTTCAAAACTTCAGAGCAGGGGTATGGAGGTGGGGTAAGGTTGGGGTGGTGTCTTATACAAAGACACTGACAACCGCGCAGTGGTAATATAGCCCTCGTCTCCATGACAACAGAGATGGTTGTGAGTGACCCCTAGTGGGTGACACACAGGCTTGGGGGCTGCTCTTCTTCTGGACCCATCCAGGCATCCCAGAATGGTGGCTGGTAAGAAGGATCTGCCCGCTGTCCCCGAATGAACTGTCCCCAAAACAAGCACACTGAAGCACTTCCACTGTTTGCATGTAATGGATACAAAGTCTGTGTGTGTTGTGCAATTATCTGGATGCTTTCTAACAGATGGAGCAACAATAAGGGGAGGAAAACATTCCCTTGATTAGCACAGGCCCAGCTGGGTGTGTGCATCTGTTCCCGTGAACAAGCCCTCGGATGGGTCCTCTTCCACATGTGGAACCACTGACAGCCTGAGCCACGGGGCTTCACGGCGCTGGAGCTCCATCCCCAGGGGCCGGCGGACCCACTTAATAACACGACCACTTGACCCTGGTGCCATAGGGTCTTCATACTGAGGGGTTTAGTCACATTAAGCCTGCCTATAAAATAAAACAACTTAAAAAATCAGACCCAGAAATAAAAAGAAATGTCCTCCAGCACAATTTTACGTGGAGAAATGGAAACACACGAGCACAGCGTGACTGTCCTATCTCTCCAAGAGATTAGTGGCTGGATAGCTTCACTCCTCTAGTTTCTGCTTTCGTACAAATGGGCTGTGCGATCAACACATGGAACTAGCCCCCTGAAGACCACCTGGTCCACTTCCCAGCAGTGAATTCCACTCCCATGCTTGCCATGGCTCATTTGGACAGCACAGTGAGTCTCCTCTGTGGGCCTGCTCCCAGAGCCCACAGAGTCGAAGACAGAATGAGATACGAAGGTGTTTATCATGAGGCAGAATGGAACTCGGAGCCAAAGCAACAGGAGCTCTGTATCATGAGCAGGCTGGGAACAGAAAGGTTTTTTCTTTACAGTATACTGGAAAAATAAACTATTCCACAACACACACAGAGTTTGGGTAAAGGTGAAAATTCTTAAGCAGAATCAACTCCCCACCTTACAGAAATTTAAGAGAACAAAACAACATTTTAGAAAAAGAGATGAAGAAAGGCCAGTACATCTTTCATCACTCCCCCTTGCTGCCTTTTCCACATAAAATTTTGGTTTAAGAGAGTTGTAATTTACCCCATCCCTGAAGAAATGGCAAAAACTTTGCAACAGATGTTCTGTATAAAAAGTAGCAGTCAAAGTCCTTGTTATGGATTTTGAAGACTTCAAGAAGGAAAAATATGTAAATATATAAAAAAATAAAAGGCCAAAAAAATTGACAGAAGGAAAAAAATCAAAATTTTGAAAATAAATTTGGTTTAAATGGGAACTTAAATTTTTGATAAATATTATGAACTAAGCCAACATACAAGGACCCTTCCCTCTTGTTCCAGACTCATGAAAACACTCCATAAAATAGAAAATGACAATGAGGGATCAAGCCTAAGCTAAAATAAGCCAGAAGTGCCCATATTCATGATAGCAGCAAAATGAGCTATCTAGAAATAAATCTAATAGAGACGTGTGAGAATTTGCTAGCAAAATGCACAAAATACGAATGAAGGTCATAGAAGAAACCATAAATGGATAAATAGGCTATGTAAGTAGATGGCAAGACTTACTGTTATAAAAATATCTAATTTTGCCTGTTATGTCTATAAAAAATGCAAATTCTTACCAAAGTTCCAAAAGGAATATTTTTCAAGAAGAATCTAGTCAGTGTCACTATAATATTTCTATGCAAGAGTAAAGTTCCAGGTGATTCTGACTAAAGAACACTGAGGACATTTCTGTCCAGGGACTGAACCAGTGTCTCCTGTATTAAGGCAGATTCTTTACCCTCTGACCATTTTTACCATTCTTTACTTTCNACTATAATATTTCTATGAAAGAGTAAAGTTCCAGGTGATTCTGACTAAAGAACACTGAGGACATTTCTGTCCAGGGACTGAACCAGTGTCTCCTGTATTAAGGCAGATTCTTTACCCTCTGACCATCTTTACCATTCTTTACTTTCTGCTACCGCAGAAGCCCTGTCCTGGCATACACCAGAACTTAAAACAGTGTATAAAACAGTGATCAACTAACACGGCCATACAGGTGAATGGAAAACCGCAGAGTCCGGAAACAGACTCAGGCACACACAGGCACACATACCGTATTACATGGATGATATCACGTGCTTTCCACAGAGAAAAACTGAAATGAAAAGTCTCTTCAGGTATTTTAGGCTTTCAGGAAACAAAGCCTCAACACAAATACAATTCTATAAAAACATCTGCCTTTCACCCCCCCCACACACACACACATAAGACAATGCACAGAGAGCTTGATTCTTTTTCTAAAAAGTAAATAAATAATATTCACACACACATCTGGATCAACCATACTACCCCTGATCTGTCCCAACGGACAGCCATATTTTGTCTAAGACTAATACAACAATAAGAGGGGAGGAAAACACTCCCTTAATTAGCACAGGCCCAACTGGATGTGTACATGCTTATTATGGAAAAATTAGAAAATGCAATGAGTATGAGCAAGAAAGAAGACCCATATTTCCACCATTCAAAGATCAGGACTTTTAACACTTTGATGATTATCCTTCCCAGTTTTTATTATTATTTTTGTTAAAAAATACACCCATATATGCACAGAAAACTCAGTTTTATGGTGTGGGTTCCACCTTTTTTTTTTTTTTAACTTAACATTGTATCATGAATATTTCCCCAATGTGTAAGATATTGTTTGAATGAATCAATCACACTTATGAGAGAACTGTCCTGTTTTTACTGTCTCTTTTCATAACGTTAACTGTNTATGGTGTGGGTTCCACCTTTTTTTTTTTTAACTTAACGTTGTATCATGAATATTTCCCCAATGTGTAAGATATTGTTTGAATGAATCAATCACACTTCTGAGAGAACTGTCCTGTTTTTACTGTCTCTTTTCATAACGTTAACTGTTAATCCCAGATTTGGAACACTGGATAAAGGCAATTAAGACACATCCGAGGATTATAAATATTTTATAAGTGAGCTAAGAAAATGCAAATATAAACAAGGAACATAGGAAATATAAACAAGCAAGACAGGATGATAAAAACAAGAAACGGGAGAGAGAAGGAAGGTGTGCAGGGCAGATGTGGCTGAAGACAAAGAAGACCAGTGGGACTGTGGTCTGTCTGGAATGCTGTGAGCTTGAGAGACAACACCACAGTGATCTCAACCCCCGAGCCCAAGCGGGCAGCTGTGTTCTGGTAGGTTCACTGCAGAAGTGTACACTGCCCTCTCCATGAAGCTAAGCTTAATTTCAAGACTAAACTGCTGTCTCTGCTAGGCGGTAACCACCCTGCTCTGGAGACCAACAGTATTGCCAATCAAACACACATCGCCACAAACGTTGAGAAGAAATAACTTAGTTCTTTGTGGAAAATTATACCAACGTCCACGGGTCCTGGGAGAATGTCATCACGTGGAAGAAAAGGCAAAGAAGAAACAGGATGAATCCAGCCGTAACTGCTTTCACACGCACGGCAAAGGCGTCCTCTGCTAAGAGGAGGGGTTCACCTGTTCCCCGACAGTGACTCCAGTATAGACTCGAGGTGTATGTCACAGATGTTTCCTCGGCAACTGTTCCTAACAGGCACCCTAACCAAATAGCTTCCTAGAATATTAAGCTGGAGAGAAAAGAACTCTAAAGAACGCCAGGTCTAAACAACGTTCCATCTGTCTTAAAGGTTTAATGTGCAGAAAGGACAAACAATATGAAGGCTGTTTAAAACCATCAGTGATCTGGTTACAAATCCTCTTAGAACACGTAACGGGAGACTGATTCGGCACCATCCAAAGAACATTTGCTCAGTGCCAGTGTGCTGGGTACTGTGCTTGCTGCTCAGAATTCAAGATGAGCAACACTTCTGAATGTCAGGAGTACAGAGGAAGGTGACAAAGTTTACAAATCAATGACTAACACAATAGCGTAAATCCTACAGAAATGGACAAAATCGCCTAGAAATTTAATGATCATCTGCAAAGTTACATATGAAAATCCTTTTCATTGTAAATACCTTTTACCTTTATCATTCATTTTCTTAATGGTATCTGTTGAAGAACAGCCTTTAATTTTGATGATGTACAACTGATCAATTTTTTTCTTTTATGGTTAGTATATTATATGTACTAAAGAAAAGGTTTTGCCTGTTCCAAAGTTTCCCACTTTCTTCCAGAAGTCTATGGTTTTTCCTTTTATGTTGAGGTATAAGATTCACTTTGAATTAATTTCTGCATATGTATGAGGTCCCTAGCTCACTTTACCCTACAGACATTCAGTTGGATCTGCATCATTTATTTTTTACTTTTTTAACTTTTTATTTTTTATCGGAGAAAGCAATGGCAACCCACTCCAGTGTTCTTGCCTGGAGAATCCCAGGGACGGGGGAACCTGGTGGGCTGCTGTCTATGGGGTCGCACAGAGTCGGATATGACTGAAGTGACTTAGCAGCAGCATGGCTGATTAACAATGTTGATAGTTTACAGTGAACAGCCAAGGGACTCAGCCATACAAACACAGGTATCCCTTCTCCCCCCAAACCCCCTCCCATCCAGGCTGCCACACAGCACTGAGCTGTGTCTGCACGATTGAGTGCTTCCTGCTAAATTACATTAGTGCCTGTGACCGTGTACCAGCGGGTCTGTAATATATTCTCATTTCTGCTCTGTTCTGTGTGTCAGCCTTCACACCCTTCCACACTTTTTATTACTGACCAATACTACAAGTCAGGCAGTAAAAGTCTTCTGACTCTGTTCTTTTCGGCTAGATCCACCGCAATTCAATGCAAATTTAAAATTCCAGTTTTGTGAGTTTCTACAAAAAGCTCCCTGTGACACTGGCTGGGATTGTGCTGCAATAATAAATGAACTTGGGGGAAATGGGCAGCTTAAACTTTGAATAATTCAAATCGTGAACTAGGAATATCCCTATATTTGTTTAGATATTTTTTATTTTCTCTCAGTAATATTTTGTGGTTTTCTATGTAGATATCTTGTGCCACTTCTGTTAAATTTATTCTGCAGTGCTTTACGCATTTTGATGTCATTGTAAGTAACATTTCCTAAAATTTCAGTTTCCATATGCTGGTTGTGAACATAGAGAAAAACAACTAATTTTTATGTGTTGCTTGATGATCATACTGTCAGTGAATAAAGACAATTCTGCTACTTCCCTCTGAATTTTATTATTTCCTGATGTACTGCAGAACTAGGCTCTCCAAAGTAATAATGAACAAGGGACTGAAATGGGTATCTTTGGGTCCATCCCTTTGCAATGGGCAAGTGTTCAACTCTCATCATCTGTTTCCTCAACTCCTGGCCCCTGTCGTGACATCACAACAATCATGCCCCATGAAAACACACTGAGGAGTCAGAGCAGACCCTCAGCTTCTCGGAACTGTCACAGTCAACATTTACTGACGGTTCAAAGTAGGAGGAAAGAAGAGATGATGTCAGCTTAAAGCACTGGCTGGGCTCAGAATGCCTATTTACTTTAGGTCAAGGAGATTGTGGATTTAGGCAGAGAANAACTCCTGGCCCCTGTCGTGACATCACAACAATCACGTCCCATGAAAACACACTGAGGAGTCACAGCAGACCCTCAGCTTCTTGGAACTGTCACAGTCAACATTTACTGACGGTTCAAAGTAGGAAGAAAGAAGAGATGATGTCAGCTTAAAGCACTGGCTGGGCTCAGAATGCCTATTTACTTTAGGTCAAGGAGATTGTGGATTTAGGCAGAGAAGGAACCAACAGCGAGCAAAGACTGTGTGAAAGAAAAGGAACAGAGAAGGANTAAATGAGTCACTTTTATTTGTTCAAACTGAGGTTCTTCTGTTTACACCATCACCAAGAATTTTGAGTTAAAGAAACAGCTAGAATTCAATCAGATAATTTCTTGCTCTAAAGTCAGGTAGGTAAGTTTTCTCAAGAAAGGCAGGAATGAAAGAAGAAATATATCTCTATGACCAGATGGAGAAGAGACAGGATGCTTGAGAAAGATCTGTAAACACAGGAGAGAGAAATAGGACAGATGCTGAGAAGAAACTAGGAGAACAAGGTCAGCACTTTATCAGTTATTTCCACATGTGGTTCCCAAAATTAGAATTATTTAAACAAACAAGTTCACCTTAATTCAGAGGCCAAATTATGCTGACAAGAAGTATCTGTTATCACCTAAACGCAACCTCAGCAAGATAACCAAACAGCCAAGTATACCAATCGGAAGATTACTGACAAGAAATAATCCTGGTTATTAATACAATCCTTTTTAGAGGTAAAGGTGAATGTAAGGAGTTTGGTCACAGCAGACTCACTGGAAAAGATCCTAATGCTGGGAAAGATTGAGGACAAGAGCAGAAGGGAATGACAAAGGACGAGACAGTTGGATGGCATCACTGACTCAATGGACATGAGTCCATTTGATTAAGCTCTGGGAGATGGTGAAGGACAGGGAAGCCTGGCGTGAGCAGTCCATGGGGTCACAAGGAAGTGGACAAGACTGAGCGACTGAACAACAACAAACAGCTGTTAAAAACTAACAGTAAACAGATTCATTTAGTTTGCTGGTGCTTGAATTACTTTGAGTATCTTTTCAGAAGTGGTCAAGTTACTGTTCGCAGCTAATAGCATCCTGACTGTCCCGTATGCTCTGAGACTTCTGCTATTATACAGATCTCCTCGGATATGTACTCACATATCTGTAAGCTTTACAACAAAAAAGCTTTGCCTTTTTGAAGACTGTCAATAAAGACGACTCCGAATTATCAGTTTAATTCATATCCTGTTTTTCACTGCTCCAGGCAAGCTATGGTATCAGTTTCTTAGGTAACTTGAAGGGGTACCTTATACATACACAAGCATGTATACATTATTCCTCCTCTTTCTATACAAAGGTAAGCCCACTCTGAAAAGTCAAAGTTACAGTCACTCAGTCATGTCTGACTCTTTGCAACCCCATGGACTGTAGTCTACCAGGCTTCTAAGTCCATGGGATTCTCCAGGCAAGAATACTGGAGTGGGTTGCCATTCTCTTCTCCAGGGGATCTTTCCAACCCAGGGATCCAACCCAGGTCTCCTGCATTGCAAGTGAATTCTTTACCAAATGAGCCACCAGGAAAGCCCCAAGCCCACTCTACACATACTCTTCTGTATCTGAAAATTTTAGTAAACTTTTATTGAGCTAAAAACACACAAATAGTAAATGTACAATCTGAAAAGTTCCAAGTGAACAAATCTATGTAAAGAGCTCGCAAACCAACAACCAGAATATCACCAGGACCCCCACCCTCATATCCCTTTTCTAGGTACTAACAACCAGAATATCACCAGGACCCCCACCCTCATATCCCTTTTCTAGGTAAAGTGTAACCATATTGCAACATTCTAGTTTAGTCTTTTTTAACATTATACAAATGGGAATTACATAGCATATACTTTTAAGCACTGGTCTTATATCTGTGAGATTCATCTACATTGCTCAGTAAAACTGTAGTTCTCATGACTGCATGATATTCCACTGTGTGAAAATAGTGGAATTTATAGTGCCAAATGACAGCAATTCATTTCTGATGATATCAGTATTGTAATCCTGGAATAAACCTCACTTCAAGCACTTCTTTTTCACATACACTATTTGTGGACTGGCAATATTCTGTTTAGGAATTTTTATATTTATGTTCATGGTTGAGACAGGCCTAAACTTTTCCCTTCCCGTATTAGCTTTGTCAAGTTTTGATGGGAAATCATGCTGGCCTTATAAAACATGTCCCTCCTTTTTCAGTTTCTGGAATTGTTACTCTAAGAATGAAATTATCTGCTCCTTTATGTTTATTAAAAATCACCAATATAACTCTCTGGGCTTGAAATTTGTGGGAAAAAATTTTATTACCAATTCTTTTTTTCAGGTATTCTTTTTCATATTTAGCTAGTTTTGCTAAAGTTTCATTTTTCTTGGCATTTGCTCATTTAGCCTAAGCCTTCAAATATACTGGCAATGATATCCTTGTTCTTTTTAATACCTGCAGGACTTATGACCCCGGTATCATTCCAACAGTTGCTCACTGAGCCTTCTTTTTCTCTTTAGTCTCACCAAAGGCCAGTTAATTTTCTCAGTGTTTTCACAGGACCGATTTTGCGCACCATGGACCCTTTTTAGAAAAAGGGAGAACTGATTGTCTGGTAGACTCTTCACCTTAGGCTACCATGGACCTTTTCTTCCACCCTGCCAAGATGAAAACCCAGCATTTAAGTTCAACAGCTTAACAATAACTTATCTTTGAATTCCCTCTCAATTCACCCCCTGGCCTGAGAATGTCCTACATTCTTGACAATGTATGAATGCATATTTTATTAGCCATCCTCAATTGTTTCTCTGGAATTATTTTCCCAGCATCTAGTCTGCCATGGTTACAGACATGTGTTACCTTTCATTCCAAAGTTAAACTCACAGAATTCCACTTGTTAGTAAAACATGGCTTCCTTAAGGATTGCTTAATTTCCCATCCATTTGCGTGCCAGACCCTCAAGGTAGTTCCACTTCAGATCACACATTTATCCAAATAGCTTTTAAAGTATTTTGGCATCTAATGCAAGAATGGTCCCGTAAACCAGGACTTCCAACTAATCACCTGATTTATACTCTGGCTCCAAGCCAGGGAAACAGCTTCAAAGCCACACAGAAATNGCCTGGAGAATCCCAGGGATGGGGGAACCTGGTGGGCTGCTGTCTATGGGGTCGCACAGAGTCGGATATGACTGAAGTGACTTAGCAGCAGCATGGCTGATTAACAATGTTGATAGTTTACAGTGAACAGCCAAGGGACTCAGCCATACAAACACAGGTATCCCTTCTCCCCCCAAACCCCCTCCCATCCAGGCTGCCACACAGCACTGAGCTGTGTCTGCACGATTGAGTGCTTCCCGCTAAATTACATTGGTGCCTGTGACCGTGTACCAGCGGGTCTGTAATATATTCTCATTTCTGCTCTGTTCTGTGTGTCAGCCTTCACACCCTTCCACACTTTTTATTACTGACCAATACTACAAGTCAGGCAGTAAAAGTCTTCTGACTCTGTTCTTTTCGGCTAGATCCACTGCAATTCAATGCAAATTTAAAATTCCAGTTTTGTGAGTTTCTACAAAAAGCTCCCTGTGACACTGGCTGGGATTGTGCTGCAATAATAAATGAACTTGGGGGAAATGGGCAGCTTAAACTTTGAATAATTCAAATCGTGAACTAGGAATATCCCTATATTTGTTTAGATATTTTTTATTTTCTCTCAGTAATATTTTGTGGTTTTCTATGTAGACATCTTGTGTCACTTCTGTTAAATTTATTCTGCAGTGCTTTACGCATTTTGATGTCATTGTAAGTAACATTTCCTAAAATTTCAGTTTCCATATGCTGGTTGTGAACATAGAGAAAAACAACTTATTTTTATGTGTTGCTTGATGATCATACTGTCAGCGAATAAAGACAATTCTGCTACTTCCCTCTGAATTTTATTATTTCCTGATGTACTGCAGAACTAGGCTCTCCAAAGTAATAATGAACAAGGGACTGAAATGGGTATCTTTGGGTCCATCCCTTTGCAATGGGCAAGTGTTCAACTTTCATCATCTGTTTCCTCAACTCCTGGCCCCTGTCGTGACATCACAACAATCACGTCCCATGAAAACACACTGAGGAGTCACAGCAGACCCTCAGCTTCTTGGAACTGTCACAGTCAACATTTACTGACGGTTCAAAGTAGGAAGAAAGAAGAGATGATGTCAGCTTAAAGCACTGGCTGGGCTCAGAATGCCTATTTACTTTAGGTCAAGGAGATTGTGGATTTAGGCAGAGAAGGAACCAACAGCGAGCAAAGACTGTGTGAAAGAAAAGGAACAGAGAAGGATTGCAGAGAAGTGAACTGGAGTTTAAACCTGTGATAGAAGCAAGCAGGTAGCCTACTGAAGGACAGTGTCTCCCTGGGTCAGAAGAGAAGATAACAAGATTGCGGGCGACTGTAGAGGTCACGAAGGTGGCTGAGAGGTCCCAAAAGAGCCTTGGTTTCGGGAAAATGAGAGCAGGACAATTGCCCGGGCCTGGGGGCTGCGAAGAGTGATGGAGAAAGTCTTAAGGGGACTCAAAAGAGACACACCCGTTCCAGACAATAGGAAAGCAAGATTCTTTAGAATCACAGAGCAACAGCAGCTGTATCCCATGTAGCAAATGTCTACAGCTTCACACAGACCATCTCAGGAAGCCACAGAGGAGGGGAAAAGTAGGTAAAGAAAACTGACAATCTGGGGGACTTCCCTGGCATTCCAGTGGTTAACGGTCTGTGCTTCCACTTCAGGGGGCATAAGTTTGATCCCTGGTTGGGGAACTAAGATCCTGCATGCCACCTGACGTGGCCAAAACAAACAAAAAAGTGGCGACGTGGTAGAAACTGAGCGGAGACTGGCAAATATTCATGATTACATATGGGTGGTAATCATGGCACTACTGTCTCTACTTTTGTGAACCTCTGGAAATGTTTACAATAGAAAACAGGTTTTAAATTGCGCAGCCATCATGAGACCTCAGGAACAACGACTTGTCTGAACTTTGCAGAAAGTTGTAGGAGTTTCAGAGATACAACTGGACATAGAAACATACTCTAGAGGACTTATTTTTCAACGAGGAGGAGGCAAAACCTGTTTCTATTCGACCAGGATTTGTCCCAAATCTAAGCAGCAGGTTAGCCTTAAGCGGGTCAGGGTAGCCTACGGGCAGAAAGAAGATGAAAGTGACGAGGACCAGCACTGCTAGCGAGTGGCGAGCACGGTAAAAACACTCACTTCATCTCCAGAACTTCCTCCAAGTGCTTCCTTCTCTCGGCCCGGAGGTTGGTCAGGTGCGTCTCCTTCTCGGCCAGCGACTGCTGCGTGGAGGACAGCTTCGCCTTCATGGACTCCAGCTCCTGCTTCACCTTCTCCATGGCCATCAGCAACTCCTCCACCTGNTGGGGGCAGGAGAAGGGGACGACAGAGGATGAGATGGCTGGATGGCATCACTGACATGATGGACGCGAGTCTGATTGAACTCCGGGAGTTGGTGATGGACAGGGAGGCCTGGCGTGCTGCGATTCATGGGGTCACAAAGAGTCAGACACGACTGAGAGACTGAACTGAACTGAACTGAAGGAAGCACAGGATGTCATGAGGATAAGCAGCATGAGGCCTTCATCTATGCTGTGAGGGCCCGAGGGAAAGATCCCCCAAGGAAGTCAAGTCAAGGAGCTGGTACGGAGGAAAACAGCACTCCAGCCCCCGGACCTGGCATGTTTAGAAGCCCTGAAGTGTGAAAGCACGTGTCTATCTGAGAAGATAAAAAAGATGAAAGCAAGGCCCTGAGAACATGCAAAGAAGGGAGGCCACGTGCAGGAGAGGCAGGAAGCGGTCAGACTCTATAGAAGGATTGAGAAGGCCTCACGAGGAGTTTGGGCTTTTGGGCTTTTCTCCCCAAAGCAACAAGAAGGTACCAAAGGACGGGACGAAACAGAGGAGCAAGAGGATTTAGAGTTAACATCAGAATGACTAAAACAACGGACCAAGGCATCTAAGCTGAACAGAGAGGGGCTAGGATAAAGTGAAACAAGACACAGGGGCTCTAACGACACAGAAAGACAGCTGTCGTGGGACCCTGAAAGCGTGTCACCCTGAGGTGACGGGAAAGTGATCTGAGAGGAAGGTGCTGTCACAAGGCGGGTGGAGGTGGACTACGGTAATAAGGTCAAGGACGTCAGATGTGGGATGAATAAAGGCCGTGGAGGCAGCGACCTCTTGGGCCAGGAACTGGAGAGGACAGACGGGTTATCCACGTGGGTGCTCAAGTCAGCGAGGCAGGAAACACTCCACGGAAAAGCGTCACACCACAGCTGAACAGCTGAGCCCTGAGGAAGCAGAGGCTCCCCTAAGGCTGTGCCCGACAGCAGTGTGAAGGGCAACAGGAAACAGGACGGCTGAGAGTCCGCCCTCCAACCCCAAGGTGCAGAATAAACATTTACTGATCACCAGAAGGGCTTGCCAGGTGGCTCAGAGGTGAAGAAACCACGTGCCAGATCAGCACTGCAGGTGCGATCCTGGGTCCGGAAGATCCCCTGGAGAAGGACACGGCAACCCACTCCAGCATTCCTGCCTGGAGAGTCCCACGGTCGGAGGAGCCTGGTGGACTGCTGTCCACAGGATCACAAAGCATCAGACACAACGTGGCGACCAGACAACGGCCACGATCACCAGAGAGGGTTGTCGGGAGATCCCAGGGGAAAGGCCAGATTACCAGGCAAAGGTCCAAGTGGCTTCAGAGGTAAAGTGAGAACGTGTCTCAGGGCCAGGACCCAGGGAAGAGCAGACACTCACCGAGTATTTGCTGAAGGGGTGAAGGAAGAGACATGAATCTGTATACTCTTGTGATCTAGTAGGAAACATAAAAGGGAAAAGAGGAGCTGAAGAGCTAGGTTAAGGCAAGAAAGCCCTGGACAGTGTGGGGGTGATGCAGCAGAGCTCGGATGATCAAGGGCCGAGGGAGGCGGGGTCTGGTAAAATCCAAGATGAGAAGAACAGTAAAACTAACCCCACTAGATTCCCTGAAGAGGGCGGGCACTTCAAAATGAACAGACGCCACCGAGACAGGAACTTAAAAGTTTTGTTTGCTTAGTTTGCATTTAAATGCACATGACTTGTATGACAGCATTGGCTTTAACTTCCTATTCTGTTTATTGAAAATAAGATATAAGTGATTCTTGAGGTGTCCTAATGGTAACAAAGAGCACTGAATTAAGCAGTACATTATCTGGGAACTGTCAGACACCACTGCTGTTAGCCTCCTGACACTACGAGGAACCCAAACCTTAGCAAAAGTCGCAAAGAAGAAACTGCAGAAACTACCACTTGGCTCGGGGAGTCCCCTGATCTCTTGCTTTCTGATGCACTGCTGGATTTCTCCAACAGTGCCAAATATAATCAGCAAATGATGAGACTCCTCTGGTGGTCCACTGGCTTAAGACTCCATGCTCCCAATGCAGTAAACCCAGGTTTGATCCTTGGCCAGAGGGCTAGAGCTCACATGTCCCAACTATCATATGGTGCAATGACATGTGTTTTAAAATATACCTATTTTTTAAAAAATCATGGGGTGGGAGGGGGGTTCAGGATTGGGAACTCATGTACACCCGTGGCTTATTCATGTCAATGTATGCCAAACCAATATAGTAATGTAAAGCAAAATAAAGTAAAAATTAAAAAAAAAAGAAATGTAAAAAAAAATTAAAAAGGAAAAAAAATCAACAAATGACACTTTAAATAATGAATGTGCTCCCATGTATGAGAAATGTACCAAAAAAAGTTTTTAATNAAACCAATATAGTAACGTAAAGCAAAATAAAGTAAAAATTAAAAAAAAAAGAAATGTAAAAAAAAATTAAAAAGGAAAAAAAATCAACAAATGACACTTTAAATAATGAATGTGCTCCCATGTATGAGAAATGTACCAAAAAAAGTTTTTAATGTCCTTCAAAATAGGCTTCACATTCCCCTAGGATGCTCCATAATGTCTGATGCTGCATGGGCTCCTGAACGCTCGCACAGTTAAGGCCAACTCACTGAGGAGCTGGATTCACGTTGACTGGCTGTGCCCCTCCGCTGGTGGCTGCCTTTACGTTTCCAGGAATAGCATGCTGTGGCTGACACATCTTCAACTGGAGATAAATTTGAAAAGAGTGGAAACACAATAACGTGAAAGAAATGCTTCTTTTTCAAGCCGTCTCAATTTTCGCAGAGGGTGTGGGTAGATAAATCCTATATTAAGTACTCATTACTTCACTGTGGAGCCTGAAAACTCAGACATCAATAAAATGTGGGTGCATGTTATCAAAGCAAAGCGAAAACGTCCCTCTGCTGGGAGAACTTCCATCATCTGAGTCACAGAGGCTGGAAAGAGGCTGTGGAGGGGCCAATGTTTATTTCATGATCGATTCTATTTAGGTGATTTCCTGGGAACACAACATCAAAACTAAGAGCTCAAAATCTGAAGCAAGCACTGAAAACTTTTTTTTTTTTTTTCGGAGACCATTACTTGATTAATTTCTCCTATCAACTGCTTATTTTAGCAACAAATAGCTTGTACCAGAATCAAAATATAAAGTTACTAATTTCCTGGGTCCACATAAACTGCACGGCTCCTCTTCTACACCTGTGAGAAAGGAGGGTAGAAATAATCTAGATGACATTACATTTTCTTTCTCTAGTGAAGAAGATGCGGCAACCATCATTTTACCTTTTCTGCACCTGGGTGAGTTAACTCAGGAAAGTGAAGTGAAGTCGCCCAGTTGTGTCCGACTCTTTGCAACCGCATGGACTATAGCCTATCAGGCTCCTCCGTCCACGGGATTTTCCAGGCAAGAGTGCTGGAGTGGATTGCCATTTCCTTCTCCAAGGGGTCTTCCCAACCCAGGAATCGAACCCGGGTCTCCCGAATTTCAGGCAGATGCTTTACTGTCTGAGCTACCAGGGAAGCCCCACAAAAAGGAGGAGGACAAGACTTCTCCTTGAACTTCGAGCTGTGGTAAGTTCTCTCCTGAAAAAAATTTTTTGTGCATTGCTGGAAAGTCAGAGTGAAAATGTCAGTCGCTCAGGCGAGTTGGACTCTTTTTGACCCCATGGACTACAGCCCACCAAGCTCCTCTGTCCATGGGATTCTCCAGGTAAGGATACTGGAGTGGGTAGAGCCATTCCCTTCTCCAAGGGCTCTTTCCGACCCAGGGATTTGAACCCGGGTCTCCTGTGTTGCATGTGGATACTTTACCACTTGAGCCACCAGGGAATAGATACAGAACACACCAGGATACAGAAGACACTAGGAGGGCTGTGCAAGCTGTCTAGGTTTTGGGGAAGACATTTCCTTAAAGTTAGTTGGCTACACATATGTATCAGTTCAGTTCAGTCGCTCAGTCGTGTCTGACTCTTTGCGACCCCATCAATCGCAGCATGCCAGGCCTCCCTGTCCATCACCAACTCCCAGAGTTCACTCAGACTCACGTCCATCGAGTCGGTGATGCCATCCAGCCATCTCATCCTCTGTCATCCCCTTCTCCTCCTGCCCCCAATCCCTCCCAGCATCAGAGTCTTTTCCAATGAATCAACTCTTCGCATGAGGTGGCCAAAGTACTGGAGTTTCAGCTTCAGCATCATTCCTTCCAAAGAAATCCCAGGGCTGATCTGGAACGGGTGAATTTAATTCAGATGACCATTATATCTACTACTGCGGGCAGGAATCCCTCAGAAGAAATGGAGTAGCCATCATGGTCAACAAAAGAGTCCGAAATGCAGTACTTGGACGCAATCTCAAAAACGAGAGAATGATCTCTGTTCATTTCCAAGGCAAACCATTCAATGTCACGGTGATCCAAGCCTATGCCCCAACCAGTAATGCTGAAGAAGCTAAAGTTGAATGGTTCTATGAAGACCTACAAGACCTTTTAGAACTAACACCCCCAAAAGATGTCCTTTTCATTATTGGGGACTGGAATGCAAAAGCAGGAAGTCAAGAAACACCTGGAGTAACAGGCAAATTTGGCCTTGGAATATGAAATGAAGCAGGGCAAAGACTAACTAGAGTTTTGCAGAATCTAGAAAAATGATACTAATGAACCTATTTGCAGGGCAGGAATAGAGACACAGAAATAGAGAACAGACTTGTAGACCCAGCAGGGGAAGGGGAGGATGGGACAAACTGGGAGAGCAGCACTGACATATAGACACTCCCACGTGTAAACAGACAGCTAGTGGGAAGCTGCCGTGTAGCACGTGGAGCTCAGCTCAGTGCTCTGTGCTGACCTAGAGTGGCGGGATGAGGGGTGGGTGGGAGGCTCAAGAGGGAGGGCATCTATGGATATGTATAGCTGATTCACTTTGCTGTACAGCAGAAACTAACATGACATTGTAAAGCAATTATCCTCAAATTATAAATAAATTTAAAAATTTATATGGTCACTTCACAGGGAGAAAACCTTAATTCAACTTTATTACAGAAAGCAGCAGTCCTCTTCCTAGCATGAAGTCAGAGCATTTAAGGCTAGCGGCCCCTCCNCCTTCTCCAAGGGCTCTTTCCGACCCAGGGATTTGAACCCGGGTCTCCTGTGTTGCATGTGGATACTTTACCACTTGAGCCACCAGGGAATAGATACAGAACACACCAGGATACAGAAGACACTAGGAGGGCTGTGCAAGCTGTCTAGGTTTTGGGGAAGACATTTCCTTAAAGTTAGTTGGCTACACATATGTATCAGTTCAGTTCAGTCGCTCAGTCGTGTCTGACTCTTTGCGACCCCATCAATCGCAGCATGCCAGGCCTCCCTGTCCATCACCAACTCCCAGAGTTCACTCAGACTCACGTCCATCGAGTCGGTGATGCCATCCAGCCATCTCATCCTCTGTCATCCCCTTCTCCTCCTGCCCCCAATCCCTCCCAGCATCAGAGTCTTTTCCAATGAATCAACTCTTCGCATGAGGTGGCCAAAGTACTGGAGTTTCAGCTTCAGCATCATTCCTTCCAAAGAAATCCCAGGGCTGATCTGGAACGGGTGAATTTAATTCAGATGACCATTATATCTACTACTGCGGGCAGGAATCCCTCAGAAGAAATGGAGTAGCCATCATGGTCAACAAAAGAGTCCGAAATGCAGTACTTGGACGCAATCTCAAAAACGAGAGAATGATCTCTGTTCATTTCCAAGGCAAACCATTCAATGTCACGGTGATCCAAGCCTATGCCCCAACCAGTAATGCTGAAGAAGCTAAAGTTGAATGGTTCTATGAAGACCTACAAGACCTTTTAGAACTAACACCCCCAAAAGATGTCCTTTTCATTATTGGGGACTGGAATGCAAAAGCAGGAAGTCAAGAAACACCTGGAGTAACAGGCAAATTTGGCCTTGGAATATGAAATGAAGCAGGGCAAAGACTAACTAGAGTTTTGCAGAATCTAGAAAAATGATACTAATGAACCTATTTGCAGGGCAGGAATAGAGACACAGAAATAGAGAACAGACTTGTAGACCCAGCAGGGGAAGGGGAGGATGGGACAAACTGGGAGAGCAGCACTGACATATAGACACTCCCACGTGTAAACAGACAGCTAGGGGGAAGCTGCCGTGTAGCACGTGGAGCTCAGCTCAGTGCTCTGTGCTGACCTAGAGTGGCGGGATGAGGGGTGGGTGGGAGGCTCAAGAGGGAGGGCATCTATGGATATGTATAGCTGATTCACTTTGCTGTACAGCAGAAACTAACATGACATTGTAAAGCAATTATCCTCAAATTATAAATAAATTTAAAAATTTATATGGTCACTTCACAGGGAGAAAACCTTAATTCAACTTTATTACAGAAAGCAGCAGTCCTCTTCCTAGCATGAAGTCAGAGCATTTAAGGCTAGCGGCCCCTCCTTTAAGGTCAAATGTACAATCTGCATGAAACAGTTTCAGACTGTTTCCTTAAGTTTACACCAATAAAAAGGAAAACTTATTGACATTTTAACTGGAAATTTTAATCCCTATCATTTGTACTGCTTAAAAAAAAAAATCAAACAGCTACCTAGAAGTGAAAAGTGCTACTTCATTAATTAGAGATACATGATACATGTTGTGGAGAGAACATGATTTCAATATAACCCTTGAAAAAATGGTTACAAAGATAATAGTGGCAAAAGACAGTTATTTGTCTGTATAGAAAGTTTATTATTAGCTAAAGGAGAAAAGTAAAAGTGTGGGATTTAATGTCTAGCAACTCAAGGACACAAAGAGGGAACTCACAGGTGAGCATGCACACACTCATACACACTCTACAGGATTGTTCTGGTCTGGCCATAATAAATGAGGCTCAACATCTGTGTCCTGCCTTTACAGAAAACCAGAACACTTGTGGGGGTGATAATCGACTCCACACAGGTGAGAGCACAGAGGCCTAGAGGCACTAGGGGCCTCGCCCTCCATCACAGCTAATAAACAGAAGACACAGCACCCACGTCACCTGATTCTGGCTAGGAGCCCCGCACACTTTCACTCACTCAAGAGGGTGGAGGCCATAGGAAGAGACACGGCAGAGCTTGGGACACACACACACACAGAGACACACAGACACACACGAGAACTCTCTGCTGTGCAAGACCAGCCCCGCTGTGCAGATTTCTCTAGGAAAATAGGTTTCATTAAAAACATCCAGGAAGGCGCAGCCAAGGGGAACATAAACTGCATATAAACACCAGCGGGAAGCCATCTGGCTCCTGCAACTGTACCTTTGTCTGCATTTTGGATGACTGCCGCTGTCGTCAATAACTCAGTTTATCAGACTGTTCAGGAGGAGAGTCCAGGGTAAGGGCCAAACACGCCGAGAACGCAGTACGAGCAAACGGATCATCATCCGTCACAGACCTGCCAGGAAGATTCCATAAGCGCCTCCCAGTACAGCAGCAGTCACACATGGTAGATACAAGCTTAAAAACTGCCAGCTTGGAAATCCAGGATCTACAGACTGTGGCCCTCAACTCTGGGCTCAACGTGAGGCAAGCCAAAGTTTTATTCCTTCTCCACTGCGGTCACTATTTTCATTTAACTTCTGAAAATGCAGATGTGATCTTTTTGTTGAATAAAAACAAACAAAAAAAAAATCAAGCTGAAATTCAGAAACAGATATTTCCTGAAGTTCCAGGATAATATAAGCATGCACTATTTTATCAGAAAGTTTCTAAAAGGAAGACAGGAACAGACAAACAGAAGTTGTCTTTTAAAAAATTACTTCACAAATTAAAGGGATTCTTAATTTCTTTTTAAGAATTACTTTACAAATTACTGATGAATATACGGATTTCTTTTTGCAGGGGGATCACAACCATCACATGTGGTGATTTCCTGGGGGCTTCAGTTTTCCTTTCTAATTTCTTTAGCTGTTGTCTACTGACCCCATCTGGCAAAACTAGAGAGGAAGTTATACTGGCCCAAGCTTCTGGCAAGTCTAAATTATTCATTTTATGTAGGAAGAAACTAAGAAAACAGAAACTCAGGGTGGAAGAATTTGAGGGTTTCTTAGTTTAACCCTTCTGCAATACACATGGTAAGAGGGGAACAAAAGGACACGGCATTGTATTAAAAACTGGAAGACTTCACCTTGCTGCCTTTTTCTTGTTATCATAAAGATGCTTGTTAGGATTCTGATCTGCTATTACAAGTTTTATTAAAACTGAGATCTCTGCTTGCTTGCTCGTTCAATAATGATACAAAGATTAATTATTTCAAAAGTGTATCCAGCATAACTGGATAAGATTTTCAATAGAACATACTTAAGTTTTTAAATTCAGAGTTAGTAAAAAGAGAAATGTCAGTTTAAACCATGCAAATCAGCCTTGAGATCATAGGTTGGTTATTGCTGTCTCTCATTCTTGCTATCAACATTCAGAACTAGTTTCTAACTTAAGGGGGATAAAAATTACAAGGAGAGACTGAAGGACAGGTTTTAAAACACCCCGAGAGTTTCATTTTAATTTACATCTGACTTATTCCNGATTTTAAATAGAACATACTTAAGTTTTTAAGTTCAGAGTTAGTAAAAAGAGAAATGTCAGTTTAAACCATGCAAATCAGCCCTGAGATCATAGGTTGGTTATTGCTGTTTCTCATTCTTACTATCAACATTCAGAACTAGTTTCTAACTAAAGGGGGATAAAAATTACAAGGAGAGACTGAAGGACAGTTTTTAAAACACACCGAGAGTTTCATTTTAATTTACATCTGACTTATTCCGCATTTGTGAAGGTGACTACAGCATTCAGTTTCAATTCTTTTTTGAATGTTCGCTGTCTGAGACACTTGAGTCTTTAGACTTGCTGTTATTTGAACATATTTGGGTGATTTCCACTAATAAGTGGACTGAAATGCAGAATAATACTGGGTTGCCATCACTGCAGACTGTATCATTCCTTTAACTTAACATGCATTTCATACATCTCTCTAAGATCAAAAGGAGAAGTCTAAACACAGAGATTTCTGCTACGGCTGGGCACGGCCGTTTAACTGCTGCTTTCAACCAGCCAGAGATGGCAGGACCCTCCTTTGAAGTGGCAGCACTGGTGGCCTTTGAAGTCCCCTGTCAACTGCAGAGAGGCTCTGGTGGGGCTTGTCTTGTAGCCAGCTGTCACCGTGAAGGCAGACGTGACGTATTTCCAGCAGTCTCACTTCAGTCTGTCAAGTGCCTCATTTCATAACCAGTCACCGTAACAAAGGAGACCCGAACTCTGACACCAGAGCAACCATCTACAATGAAACTTACTAGGTGCATCTTGAAGGAGCCTAATTTAAATACTGGAATGATGACACACGGCGAAGAGATCATGGCTGCGAATTTAACTGTCACATCTCCTCAGACCCTTGAATGTTAAACACGTAGCTTCCATATGTTTATCAATAAAATGTTTCATGACAACAGCATCTTCAGTCTTTGCACTGATGAAAAATGATGAAGTCTGCAGAAATCAGTGAACTGCTTTAAAAGCACAGTTTACGGTGCTGACAGCCAAACTTTCTTACTTTGTTGTCGTTCAGCTGCTCAGCTGTGTCCGACTCTTTGCAGCACGGCAGGCTTCCCTGCCCTTCACTTCACAAACCCCTATGCTGGAGTTTGTTCAAACTCATGTCTATTGCGTCGGTAATGCTATCTATCTATCTCATCCTCTGCTGCTCTCTTCTCCTTTTGCCTTCAATCTTTCCCAGTAACAGAGTCTTCCAATGAGTAGGCTCTTCTCACGAGGTGGCCAAAGCACTGGAGCTTCAGCTTCAGCATCAGTCCTTCCAATCAGTAATCAGGGTTGATCTCCTTTAGGACAGACTGTCCTTGCTGTCCAAGGGACTCTCAAGTCTTCTCCAGCACCACAGTTTGAAAGCATCAANCATTGGTAATGCTATCTATCTCATCCTCTGCTGCTCTCTTCTTCTTTTGCCTTCAATCTTTCCCAGCATCAGAGTCTTCCAATGAGTAGGTTCTTCTCATGAGGTGGCAAAGCACTGGAGCTTCAGCTTCAGCATCAGTCCTTCCAATGAGTAATCAGGGTTGATCTCCTTTAGGACAGACTGTCCTTGCTGTCCAAGGGACTCTCAAGAGTCTTCTCCAGCACCACAGTTTGAAAGCATCAATTCATATAACATCTCATACTTCCCCATTATTTCACAGCATATGTTTCTAGTCATTTACTAAAGTTGTCCAAACTATCTTCAAGAGGAAAACCTGAAAGTAAATTGGAAAATTATGGACAGACTACGCTCCTGCACTGACCTAAGACATGCTCTCGGAGAATGAAGGATCCGGTGGCCAGAATGATGACCACATGGCCTGCCTGTTAGTAGGCTGCGGCAGCCTCAGCTGATGCAGAGGCTACAAATTCCAGGCCAAGTGAGGGGAGAGGAGAAGGATTTCCTCAAGTGACAAGGATGAAAACCTGTATGAAGCATATGTATGAAAATGGTTACTTAAGCATGTCATCACTGTTGCCGGATCAACCAGGTAGGGTCTGTGGATTCTAAGCTTCTTTGGGGCCTTGGACTGGTGGGACCAGCCCTCCCTATGGGGCTGNGGCTGCGGCAGCCTCAGCTGATGCAGAGGCTACAAATTCCAGGCCAGGTGAGGGGAGGGGAGAAGGATTTCCTCAAGTGACAAGGATGAAAACCTGTATGAAGCATATGTATGAAAATTGTTACTTAAGCATGTCATCACTGTTGCCGGATCAACCAGGTAGGGTCTATGGATTCTAAGCTTCTTTGGGGCCTTGGACTGGTGGGACCAGCCCTCCCTATGGGGCTGTCAAGGGCCATGGGGGAGACAAGAGAAGTGTCAAGGTTGCTGATGTCTACTGACTGCCTGTCTCTAAGTGCTGTATACACACAGCCACTCCTCACATGGCAGGTGCACCGTGTTAGACCAGCCCCTTCGCAGCACTGCGTATACACCAGCGCCCTTCTCCGACCGCTCAAGGAGCTGAGGCAAAGCAACTCGCCTGAGGTCACAACCTGTAAGTGGTGGATCCATAATTCCAGCCAAGGCATCTAGCCCGAAAGCCCACTTAGCCACCAGGAGGGGCCTCTGAACCAGAGTCACAGCACAGAGTCTCAGCACCTGAGCTGTCACTCCTGCCTTTCTTGGACTCGACTTCCCTCCCACCAACAGCGCCTAAGTTCTGTAGGATAAGAGCACTTTCTCAGGTGAGATGAAAAAGCCTGAGGGAAAGACTGGTTGGAGGGTGAGAAATCAAAGAGCTCTGAAATCGGATGGCTCCCGATTGAGATGGCAGTGAAATACTGGAGTAAAGATACACAGCTGATATGAAGGAGACTTTGCTTGCATCTCAGATGAGAGAACTGGGCTGAAAATACAAACCTGATGTGGTCACAATTCTACCACCATATAATACAGCTAAGATTCTTCAGCAAAGCCTAAAGAATAACCTAGAATGGATAAATAAACAAAACCTCTTCTTCGCCTGACAGTAAATAAGACTGAGTGTGTGCATAAGCCAGCTCCTCCAGGAAGCCTTCTGTGGGTCTCTCTGCACTGGATTACATGCTGCCCTTCTGCTTCTAGCTTTTTTTTTTTTAAGTGAAAGTGGGTTTATTTAGGAAGACACACACATTTCATGGGCACAATGCTGTCCCTCTCAGAGGTTAGAGTGGCCCTTCCTCTTCTGCCTGTAAAGCCCTCTATTCAGATCCCGACCAGTGGCACTGAGCAAACTGAACCATGATTAAAGACAGGTTCATTCTCCAATCGTTCCCAATAAACGTGGACTTCCTGAGGCACAGGCTGTATCCAGTACCTTCTCGTTTTCAATGCTCAGTATCTGGAAAAATATATGGTATTCAATAGATGCTTATGGAAAAGGCAGCATAAGTATTTTATTTTCTGAGCATGACTATCAATTTAAAAATGAGGAAAATATAATCTGCTCTAAATACTCAGATCAGTACAGGATTAGGTTTATAAAACCAGATTACAAGCTATCCATTTTGGCAGCAGCTGAAAGTAAGAAGGCAATGGGAAGGCTGGGGAGTCCAGTCACAGGCCCATTGCCACGCCGTCTTCTGCAGGCCGCCCAGCTACCAGTCCTGCTTCATGGCGCTACCTGGTCCGTGTGAAACAGTGCTCACCCTATCACAGCAATAACTGCTATGGAACTGACTGGGTAGACTCACAGCCGTAGAGGATTTAATAAATCCTTAAGAATAAAAACTCTGACGCTGGGAGGGATTGGGGGCAGGAGAAGAAGGGGACAACAGAGGATGAGATGGCTGGATGGCATCACCGACTCGATGGACATGAGTTTGGGTGAACTCCGGGAGTTGGTGATGGACAGGGAGGCCTGGCGTGCTGCGATTCATGGGGTCACAAAGAGTTGCACACGACTGAGTGACTGAACTGAACTCAAGAATAAAAACAGGACACCTGGCAGCAGCCACTGTGCAGACCCCACCCGCCTGCATCCAGTGTCCACTTCCTCTGCAATCACACCTGACAAACCAGAGTGAGGAAGACAGAACCGCAGAGAAAAATTTACCGCCTTCAGCAGTGACAATCAAGCAGGAGAAGCAAGCAGGCGAGCTGTAATGAGGCGTGTGCTGCCCATATGCACCAGGGACGACACAAAACGAAGCTGCATCATGTTTAAGTGACTGTGCTGCCCATTTTCACACCAAAGAACCAAAAACTTCTGCCGGCCTGGCTGACCGGGAAGGGAGAGAACTTGCAAGCTGAAGGGAGCACCTTGAGGGATGACAAGGGGACCTGAAGTGGAGACGACACTGGTCCAAGGTGTCCTACAGGCCATGAAATGCACTTCAGTCAGGTGTCACTTTTTTGTTCAAATAATTTTTAAAATTTGCACAATTTTAATATGCAAATAAAATTTTTTTAAAAAATCCATGTAAAAAATAAAAAATATATCTAGCAAACCATTGGTAAAACCTCATTATCTTCTAGGTCAAGAATTTACACTTAACATACATGCCAAACATATATGTTGAACAATGGCAAAATGGCAATTTGAAAAAAAAAAAAGTACTGCTATTAAAAATGAGCTCTGAAAGTAAAACAGGTAGTACTGACATATATACACTACCATGTGTAAAACAGATGGCTAGTGAAAAGCTGTTATATAGCACAGGAAGCTCAGCTTGGTGCTTTGTGATGACCTAGAGGGGTGGGATGGGATGGGATGGGGGGTGTCCAAGAGGATAGGTGTATACATATAGCCAAGTCACGCGGCTGTACAGTAGCAAACTGTATTGCTGTATATCACAACATTATAAAGCAATTATACTCAAGGAAAAAAAAACAAAAACAAAGGGATTTAAAAAAAAGTAAAACTCAGAACTCGTGCACATGTTAGTCATATTGAGAGCAGATATTTTCATTGCTCAAAATATTAAAAAATATACTTTAGGAACAGATATAAACCCAACTTACTGAGTGACAAGAAAAAGGTCTTGCTATTTTAGAGGCATTCTTTAACATTTAGTTAGCAATGTGCTCTTTCAGAAAATAAATTTACTCTGGAAGAATACCAGCAAAGATATTTACAACATTCAAGTGCTAAAAAACAAAAGCAAAACCATGTCCAAAATTTTAACTTCACAGCAACACTGCTGAAGGTAGACGCTGCTTCTACCCCCCAGCAACTCTGAAACTGCATTACGAGAGAGCAACAGTTTACTCTGTGTTCATACAGACTCTTGAACAAAACACAAAACCTGCCACAAGTTGAGCAGAGTGAAGTTTCAGAAGAAGAAAATCACGTGGAAAAGAACACAGCGAAGGTGAGAGGACCCCGAGCTTCCCCCTCAGGATGACGGAGTCCCTTCATCCTCTCCATCGCTGACACAGGTGACGGGAGGGCTTCCTTCCGGATCGTCGCCCCACCTCCCTAAGTGTGGGGTGTGGTCTCCCCGTGGGGCAGCAAGTAGCAGGGACACGGGTAAGTAAGGGGTCCTGTAAGAACACAGGAAAGGCGGAAGGATCATCTTCCTTTGATGGGTTTCCTCTGCTCGCGCTTGAAAAGGTTCTGTATTTTGTTTTAATGAGAGACGGTTCCCAATTTCCCATTGCTCCTTGAGAAATTCAAGATGCACAGACCCTCCTTCTATCAGGAGGGGCATTTCTTCTCAGAGGCTAAATCGTGGCAATAGACAGAGATGCTGGACCTGAGGAAGATAGCACTGCGGCTGACCAAAAAGTTTGTCCTGTCAGGAAATATGTTCTTTAATACTGTTCTTGGTGAAAATGAAACACAGGCCTTTTATTTGTACTTAAAACCAAATGAACTTTTTGGCCAACCCAATAGAATGTCCCTAGCCAAAAAAGCCATTTTAAGGTATTTCAAACAAATACCTGTAGATTACTTTGGTGCATACAATTAATACATTCAAGCAAATTAACAGTAGGATTAGAAGACAGACAAAAAAACCCCAAAACAGGGACAGATGATAAAAGCTGGAGAAGACAGTGGATGAGGGTTATGTGGCCCCAGAAGAACAGACATAAAAGCGGTGTCTTCATACCTTAAACCACTTAAAGCCCAAATGACGGGTCTCATGCAATATTTCACTCAACAGCTTCAGACAGGCAGTGAGAAGCAGAATGGTGGAAAGAAGATAAACAAGAAAGAGAGAAAGAAAAAGGCATGCAATTAAAAGCAAATTATTTACAACCACTTCAAAAGATATTTCCAGTTTCTTACAAAGCTCAGTATAGTTTTCCCTACAATCTAGCAATCACACTCCCAGGTTATTTTCCTAGATGAGTTGAAAACTGATGTCCATACAGAAACCATGGATGTTTACTGCAGCTTTATTCACAATTGGCAAAACACTGGAAGCAACCAAGGTGTTATTCAATAGGCGAAGGAATAAGAAAACTGTGACACACCCATGAGGTGGAATATATTCAGAGAAAAAACAAAATAAGCTCTCAGGCACAAGAAGGTGTGGGATAACTTTCAATGCAGAGGCTGAAGGAAAGAATCCGGTCAGAAAAGGCTATAGGAAAAAGATTAGGGAGCGGGGAGGAGGGAAGAGATGAAGAGGGCGGGGTAGCGGGACACGAAGAGGAGGAGTGTGGGGAATTTTTAGGGACTGAATCTACTCTCTAGGATCCTGTGATGACAGATACATGCCATTAAGGACTCAGTAAAACCTGTAACATGTGTAACACAGACAGGGATCCAAGATGTAACCTATGGACTAGTTAATAAAGTATCAATAGTGGCCCATCAATATTAACAACTGTATCACATCAACACAAGATGTTAACAGAAATGAAAACTGAGGTTTAGGAAGGTGGATGTGGAAACTATATAGGTTGCTCAACTTCTCTCTAAACTGAAAAAACTGATCTAATTATCAATCAGTCCCAGAAAGCAAATTACAAGCAGCTCACACAGCAGCCTAAAAAAGAACATGTAACAGCAGTTTTTATACATGATTTATTACTAATCGCCAACATTTCTACATGATCTTTGGTAGAAAAGTTATTGTTTAGTCACTAAGTTATGTTTGACCCTTGCAACCCCATGGACTGTAATCTGCCAAGCTCCTCTGTCCACGGGATTTCCCAGGCATGAATACTGGAGTGGGTTGCCATTTCTTTCTCCTGGGGATCTTCCTGGCCCAGAGATTGAACCCACATCTCCTGTGCTGCAGGTGGATTCTTTATCATCTGAGACCCCAAGGGAAGTCCCCTGGTATGGAAGAAAGAAAAAGTGAAAGTGAAGTCGCTCAGTTGTGTCCGACTCTTTGTGACCCTGTGGACTGTATGTAGCTCACCAGGTTCCTCCATCCATGGGATTCTCCAGGCAAGAATACTGGAGTGGGTTGCCATTTCCTTCTCCAGCGGATCTTCCCGACCCAGGGATTGGACCCAGGTCTCTTGCATTGCAGGCAGACGCTTTAACCTCTGAGCCACCAGGGAAGCCCAGAGTATGGAAGACTTGTCACTAAAGAATGATCCCAAAGCAGAAAAAAAATCCTGATAGAAAAACAACAACAAACCAGAGGTTGGGGGAATATTCAGAAAAGAAAAGGGAAGAATGAAAAAAACGTAATACCAAAGAAAATCCCTCCTTGCCCTGGGACAATGGCTGACACCACCCTGTTCTCTGAGGCTCTCCACTACCCCAGTACGTTAATAAATACTCAAATAGAAAGTGGACCACGGCATTTATCTAAGAATAGGGCGCTAAAAGAAACTCATTCTGGAAAGACTGATTTTCCGTCAACTTTGCTAATAAATGTCAGTCTTTCTACACTTGACACTAAAGAAGCCACATGCCTGTGTCTAATGTATGAGCGGATTGCCTGGGGGACACCATGACATGTCTGCTTTGCAAGGCACCCTTCTTCCCGGCTACGAGCTACCCTAGTTCACAAAGAGCCACAGTGGTCTGAGCAGAGGGCTCCCCGAAAGAGTCATGTTACCCTCTCAGTGAACACTGTTCACCTGGTTTAGCACTTACGCTTCTCCAACAAAAAGATGGAAACAACACTGAGAAAATTGCAGTGAGAGCCTTCACTTGTCAAAACTATTTCTTCCTCTCACACCTTCCACCTTTATTCTTCCTAATAAAAAGTTTAATGCAAGGGTATGAGGCTCTAAAAAGATGTATAAAAACAGAGAAAACAGACAGCGGCAGAATTCTTTACCAAGTCACCTCGAGGTGGAGACACAATGATCTGGGACTCCAGGTGTCATGACACCAATGTCCCTCACACCTGTCATCACCCTCAACTTGCCACAACTTTTAACTGCTCCTGTGGACAAGACAGACTACAAAAGAAACGTCCTGCTCTTTGAATCATGTCTGACTTATAAATGGGATGGGAACACCTTCTCAGTGTTCCCATCCCATTTAAAAGCAGAGTTGTGCTTAGTCTGATAACCAACAGGCAAATTCCATTTCATCTCATCAGATGTATGTGCCAGCATACACAATCAAGATACACATGCCAGCCCCAGACACTTAGAGCAGAGACCTCTGCATGAACATGAATCAATTCTTTCATGACTATATTTCAATTCTTATTTAAGTCTGAATACTTACACTCAATGACGCGTGTTTGAAAGCCTGCACACACATGTTATGCACAGCTCACCGAGACTACACTGATTGGGCTTTACCTTTCCTTTACCCAGCAGCATGGCCTGTAACTGCTCAAAATTGCAGACCTGTTTCTCAGCACTGGTCCTGGCTGACTCCTCCTGCGCCAGCACCATCTCTCGCTCTGCGGTTATCTGCACACTCTCTCTTAGGGCTTCTTCCAGCTCTTCAATCCTGTCATCCTTCTTACGGAGACTGTCCTGGAAAACGATGGAAGACTCGGTGAAGGAGGCTAATTGGTTAACCGAAAGAGAGCCTATTTATCAAGAAAAGGGCTATCTGCTGATAAAATGTTCTTCTCTTCAGACGTAAATCTAGGACAGAAATATGTGGACACAAAAGAGAGAATAAGACAAGGGAAGAAAGAGTAAAGAAGCTCAAGAAGTATATTGTTATTGAGAGCAAAGCGTCAAGTGAATTAAGCAAGAGAAGTCTGTGATGGACTTTCTCCATTAACAGAGAGAAGAAAATTGTGTTAGGCAGACAGGTAGCTAGGGCTTCATTAGGTAAAAACACAAAGCTGTTTTTGAACTGCACTCTAAACTGGGCTCAAGGCCAGCTTTGATGAAGCGGTGTTCGTTGGAAGGAATGATGCTAAAGCTGAAACTCCAGTACTTTGGCCACCTCATGCGAAGAGTTGACTCACTGGAAAAGACTCTGATGCTGGGAGGGATTGGGAGCAGGAGGAGAAGGGGACGACAGAGGATGAGATGGCTGGATGGCATCACCAACTCGCTGGACGTGAGTCTGAGTGAACTCCGGGAGTTGGTGATGGACAGGGAGGCAATTCATGGAGTCACAAAGAGTCGGACACGACTGAGTGACTGAACTGAACTGAACTAATAAGATTCAATAGCAAAACATTCTCTTTCCTTCTGAAGTTAAGCTTAGATAAAAAAGTTAAGTAAACAGCATGATCAATCAGATTATATTCTACATAAAAATTGTTGGAAAACTAATTTTTAAAAGAAAGAAATGAAAAGGAAGATTTTTTTCTCTAATGAATTAAATAGAGCAAATATTTTTCTCAATCTCATACAAGAAAACTACAAATGATAACTGGATGTAAGTAACTGGTCTGCCTAAGGATGAGTAATTTGGTTAGCCAACCAAAACCACTAGCCCTAATAATCTATACAAACTCAGAAGGAAGTTCTGGGGAGGTAAATATGGGTTTCTATCAGAAATGCAAACATGGCCTATTACACACAAATATGAATTAGTAGCTGAGAATTCTTATGACAAACACTGCCCAGAGCTCGAACAAGTGACTGGAAACGACTAATACAGTGACAACATTAACAAGTTCAAACAGCACTTACTCTTCTACCAACAGAGAAGACCACACTGTGAACTGCAAGGAGAAAGAATTCAGGCTCGTGGCGGATCACTTTAATAGCTCGGATATAAAGTGCTTATTTTTTATTTATTGTTCTACAACAAGTTACCACAACACTTGGCAGCTTATAGTAATGGAGAACAAACTGTGTGTCTACACAGTTTCTGTGGGTCAGGAGCAGTTTAACCTAACAGCTCTGGCTCCAGGTTCCCTGATGGGGGACAGCTGAGATGTCAGCCAGGGTTCAGCCCTCTGCTTCCCCACACACGGGGGCAAGCTGGTGATGGCCACTGGCAAAAGGCCTCTGAGGCTCCTCTCCCCAGGGCACCTGGCAGTCCTCAGTGCAGGTAACCCAGGAGGGCAGCGCGTCCATGTCTCTTGTTCCAGCTTCAGAAGTCACATGCTGTCATTTCTGGCACTTTCCACCATGCACGAGGGCTGACCCTGACACAAGGCTACTCAAGGGCCTGAGAACCAAAAGGTGAGGACGCTCTGGGGCCGTCTTGGAAGACAGTTTTCATGGTGCCCAAGGATATGGCTCCAGGATAAGAAAAGTGGATTACTAATGAAGCAATGAAGGATGAAGACAGAGATTATCCAAAGTGCTTCTGAGAGAACCCTAACAGTTTGGACATCAGTGCTCTTACTGAAAAGATAGCTTTGGTTAGGAGATTATTTTAGCGTGGAAACCAAGCAACACTACATTAAAATGAAACCCAAGCATACCGAACATGTGAAAGGCAGATATTCAGAAGGCTTCACAAAGCTGAGTTATGTATCAGTATATCACTGGATGTGAGATTAGCAAAATAGGCGTTCTGTCAAGATTTAGAAGAAAACCTGCAACTGGCTTGAGTGCTAATGAGAGCTGTTGTGGTTATGGTAAAAAAATAAGAGTAATCCAACTTAAGTCAATGACAATTCAGTCCTAGGCATACACAACAATATGCCAATCAAAGTTCAACTGAAAAAAACTACTGGGTCAATGTCTAGACAGCTATACAATAGAGGTTTATTAATAAGTTCTTGCTCAGTCACTCAGTCGTGTCTGACCCTTTGCCACCCTATGGACTGCAGCATGCTGGGCTCCTCTTTCCTCCACATTTCAGTGGGGAATGGACCCATTTTTTTAAAGAAAACACGAGAATGAAATATTCAGAGTCTTGCTGACTCCTCCTACGTATTGCCCTCTGTAATCTCCCGATCCCGCATGAATTTTCAGCGTAAAGTCTACCTACTCTTTAGGCAGACTGGAGGAAAAGTCACAAAATTCAGCCCAAAATGAATCTAATTTGAAACCACAAAAAGAGGGCCGATTTGTCCTGTGTGGAGTTAATCTACTTTTTAGCATTTGCTATCTGGAAGAAAAATATGAATCTGGCAGCCTGGGGTCAGGGAAGCTAAGCAGAGAAAGAGACTTTCATTCACTGAATCTCAAAGTGACTTTTCACATGGTTGAACTGATTCGTGCAACCCTAAACTCAAGATGTGTCCTGTGCGCAAAAGAAAACTCAGGAAAGAGCGAGCCAGGTGGAGAAAGTAAAGGAGCACACTTCACCATTTTAAGTAACTGCTTTCACTTCAAATGAAAGCAGTGCCTGTAGAATTTTATGTCAGCTGCCACAGACCACACGTATGCTCATCAATACTAACACAGGCCAGTTCTCTGGCTCTGGATGAGTCCCTGCAGCCTGATGTTGTGCCAGTTCTACCTACTAGCTGGGCTCCAGTGTGACCCCTTCACTCACAGAGGAATGGGTTGGAGGAGGAGGTTTCTGTGACTAGTTCGGTGGGGTAGGGGGGCGGTGGTGGGAGATGGGAGAGGGAGAAAGGAGAAGAGACGCTACCGAAGAATTCCTCGACTCTTAAACAGCAAGCCTCCTACACTCACACAAGATTAGGCACAAGCTGTGACAGCTGTAACTCTGCTCAGGCAACTCCACAAGAAGACAGGGCGGGCCCGCTGGCAAATCCCATAATCCCACCCCCCTGCTTCCCTCCTCTGAACTTTGCTTCTTGACATCAGCTCTGTCAACATCAGCTCTGTGCCAGCTGTGAGACTACTCCCCACTGCCTGGCCTTCAGATCAAACGTTCAGAAAGAAAAGCAACGGAAAAAGGAACAGCGGCAATTAAAAATTAATTTTTTGTTCCCTTCTAACATCTCCCTCAAAATGAAAAGACAAGACTCAGTAATACAGTAACATAAAAAGAGATCACTTGATACGGACGGATCTCATTAAACTTTTCTCAGCAGTAGAAGGAAGGGCATTGCAGACTTCATGAAGGACACTGGAGGTAACAGCACCATGCGCTCATCACCCTGTCTCTGGTCCTGCTGGTGGGGGTCACTCACTCGGGTGAACGTCGAGAGCCACTTCCTCTGGGGTAAACGGCACTCACCAGAAAGTTTAACTTGTGCTGAGAGATACTAATGTTAATCGCTATCCATCATCCTTCATGTGAAAAGACGGCAATTCTTTATCATCCTCTACCCCATGCTTACCCTTCCTTCCTCCTTCTCAACCCCCAAGCACAAATACACATGAGGAAGATTTCATTAAAATCATTCAATGTGTCAGAATTCAATGGCCAATTTCTCAGATGTTTAGTGAGGTGGGGGGTGGGGTGGTAAAAAATTGAAGCCAGATGCACTGAGGAAGTCAATTTTAAGATAGGAACGCTAGCCTAACACAGGGACAGAATTTGGTTTCACATCGACTACTTTTTGTTTTAAGGAAATGCCTTGGATTAAAATGAAAGATATGTTCTTCTCCGCTCTCTTTAAAGTCACTCACATCTCTCCCACAGTTCAGTTTGTTAAAAATCAAAGCCACAACAAAAGCAGGTTCATTTCATTAAAGAAATGGAAAAGCAATGCTTTATATATAATGTGTATAGAACATCTAGGACAAACAGCCCACATGGATGGCCAGGTTCTCATCTTGAAAATTCTGGCAGCTGATTATCAGAAGCTTGGGCAAGGACGTGTAGTTTACTTAATCGTAAGACATCTCCTCTGATAATAATGCTTATAAAAAGAACAAGCACACCTTTTCCAAGTCTTCATCAAAAACCCCAAAGATAAGCATTTACTTAACGTAATAAACAATTGATGTCGTTCGTAAGAGCATCTCTTGTCTCTGAGGTCTTGGCAAAGGGGCTGCAGAGACACCTGCTTCTGCTCTCTGTTAAGGGCTCTTCACCTTCCAGATTCAGAGGAGGAGCTTCCACGCTAACACAAAGGAAAGGATTAAACCATTTGTTTCACTGAAGGAGACCCCAGTACTTTTAAGAATTTTCCTGCCAAATGTAACGTTAACCTCTCATCGTTTTACGGAGCGCATTCCTGCAGTAAGCTCAAATGATGTGACTGAAAGTTCCCATAGAATAGGGCTAAACTTAACTAAAGGAAATAGCTTAGCAGGCCACACAATTGTACTCTCAGTAAACATTCTTTCATTAAATTCCACTGGCTATCAAATGGAACTGAATTCTGTCCAGGGGGAAACCTATCTATTGAGGACATTTTAGACATGGCAGAATTTCTTTAAATAATTTTAAGACTTGTTTTGCTTTTTTCTTAAATGGTAAGAAGGGGCACAGTTTGAGCTAAAAGCTTTAACAAATTACCCATGTGCCAGCAGTATGAGTAGGTGCTTTACCTGCAGGAAAACATAATTTTCGGATTAATTTCAGCAGCTGTCCACATGCATGTAAAAACAGATGCTGATTTGTATGTACACTTTTCCTGTGTAACCCCTAATCCCATTTAAATGTATTAAGAACTCCATAAAAACCCAGAATGCTCACATTCTAGACAGAAGCAGCCGTAAGAAAAAAATTAACCAAAATGGAAGAAATGATGCAGAATTAAGTCTTTAAATAGGTTGAGAAGATCTGTTAAGAAGTCAAAATTTATTTTTACAAAAACAAGAAGAACAATAACATCTGGCATGTGACACATCACATACTCTTTCTAGAAAGGTATCAATCTTAATTTTTTAAACGGTTTTCTTAAATAATTATCCCCATGGCCAATGTAAAAACCAAGGATAAGTAGTCTTTTTTTTTTTTTTT
>SJYW01047922.1:673339-704193 GCA_006410735.1 Raphicerus campestris | reverse complement strand
GGCACTCACCAGAAAGTTTAACTTGTGCTGAGAGATACTAATGTTAATCGCTATCCATCATCCTTCATGTGAAAAGACGGCAATTCTTTATCATCCTCTACCCCATGCTTACCCTTCCTTCCTCCTTCTCAACCCCCAAGCACAAATACACATGAGGAAGATTTCATTAAAATCATTCAATGTGTCAGAATTCAATGGCCAATTTCTCAGATGTTTAGTGAGGTGGGGGGTGGGGTGGTAAAAAATTGAAGCCAGATGCACTGAGGAAGTCAATTTTAAGATAGGAACGCTAGCCTAACACAGGGACAGAATTTGGTTTCACATTGACTACTTTTTGTTTTAAGGAAATGCCTTGGATTAAAATGAAAGATATGTTCTTCTCCGCTCTCTTTAAAGTCACTCACATCTCTCCCACAGTTCAGTTTGTTAAAAATCAAAGCCACAACAAAAGCAGGTGCATTTCATTAAAGAAATGGAAACATATACACAAAAAGCAATGCTTTATATATAATGTGTATAGAACATCTAGGACAAACAGCCCACATGGATGGCCAGGTTCTCATCTTGAAAATTCTGGCAGCTGATTATCAGAAGCTTGGGCAAGGACGTGTAGTTTACTTAATCGTAAGACATCTCCTCTGATAATAATGCTTATAAAAAGAACAAGCACACCTTTTCCAAGTCTTCATCAAAAACCCCAAAGATAAGCATTTACTTAACGTAATAAACAATTGATGTCGTTCGTATGAGCGTGTCTCTTGTCTCTGAGGTCTTGGCAAAGGGGCTGCAGAGACACCTGCTTCTGCTCTCTGTTAAGGGCTCTTCACCTTCCAGATTCAGAGGAGGAGCTTCCACGCTAACACAAAGGAAAGGATTAAACCATTTGTTTCACTGAAGGAGACCCCAGTACTTTTAAGAATTTTCCTGCCAAATGTAACGTTAACCTCTCATCGTTTTACGGAGCACATTCCTGCAGTAAGCTCAAATGATGTGACTGAAAGTTCCCATAGAACAGGGCTAAACTTAACTAAAGGAAATAGCTTAGCAGGCCACACAATTGTACTCTCAGTAAACATTCTTTCAGTAAATTCCACTGGCTATCAAATGGAACTGAATTCTGTCCAGGGGGAAACCTATCTATTGAGGACATTTTAGACATGGCAGAATTTCTTTAAATAATTTTAAGACTTGTTTTGCTTTTTTCTTAAATGGTAAGAAGGGGCACAGTTTGAGCTAAAAGCTTTAACAAATTACCCATGTGCCAGCAGTATGAGTAGGTGCTTTACCTGCAGGAAAACATAATTTTCGGATTAATTTCAGCAGCTGTCCACATGCATGTAAAAACAGATGCTGATTTGTATGTACACTTTTCCTGTGTAACCCCTAATCCCATTTAAATGTATTAAGAACTCCATAAAAACCCAGAATGCTCACATTCTAGACAGAAGCAGCCGTAAGAAAAAAATTAACCAAAATGGAAGAAATGATGCAGAATTAAGTCTTTAAATAGGTTGAGAAGATCTGTTAAGAAGTCAAAATTTATTTTTACAAAAACAAGAAGAACAATAACATCTGGCATGTGACACATCACATACTCTTTCTAGAAAGGTATCAATCTTAATTTTTTAAACGGTTTTCTTAAATAATTATCCCCATGGCCAATGTAAAAACCAAGGATAAGTAGTCTTTTTTTTTTTTTTTTTTAAGTCTCTTACCAAAATGGAGGAAAAAATTTTTTTGTAGGTAGAGCAAATAAAATGTAATTTTGAAGAAAACACAAATGTTTCACTGATTCTGCACCTAAGAGGAGAATGTGCCTAAATACATGGAAAACTGCTTTTTCCTATCTCTATCTCTACTTTCTCTGAACTCTGTCCTCAATATTCACTGGTCTCAGGAGAGCGGGTCTGTGGAAGCCGCCATGTCTTTTCAGCAGGCCCATCAGTCTGCCCTCTCTCAAGGTTAAATCCAGATACTCACCTTTGTTATAAACAAAAACAGAGCACCAAACACTACTGATGTGAGCCCCCTGTACCCAGTTCAGTCTGCCCTGCCGTATTAGAATGCGGCTAAAACCTTAGTTCTGTCAAAAGAGAAAATAAGTGTCACTGCTGAAATAATAAAAATACATAAGGTGACCGACCATTCTGAACCAAGGGAGGACGGTGTTCCCTTCATTAAAATGTGAGAGGCTTGTAATGGTGACCTGTGAAAATTTTCAAGAATATTAGGATGCTAAATATAAGATCATTATACATGGTTTTTAAAATCTGTAACTAAATTTTTAATTCATATTTATAATAATTATAGCTGTAATTAATGAACAGCTTGGGGCTTCCGTAGTGGCTCAGATGGTAAAGCATCTGCCTGCAATGCAGGAAACCTGGGTTCAATCATTGGGTCGAAAAGATCCCTTGGAGAAGGAAATAGAAACCCGCTCTAGTATTCTTGCCTGGGAAATCCTAAGGTTGCGAAGAGTCGGACACAATTGAGCCACTAACATTTTCACTTTCTAAATGTATGCAAAACATTAAGAAAGGCTAAAAAAGAAATTTAAAAAAATAGCCCTGAACCTAAGGCAGATACAAACTAGACAAAAAGGGGGAAGGAAAAGAGGATTAAATCACAAATGAGGGAGGTGGGAGGGAGGGGGTCAGGATGGGGAACACATGTACACCCATGGCTGATTCATGTGAATGTATGGCAAAAACCACCACAATATTGTAATTAGCCTCCAATTAAAATAAAAAGAAAAAAAATAAATCACAAAGGAAGATTTCTGAAACAGGGTACTAAAAAATATAAAGCAGTAAACACACAGGCTGTGGAACAACAAGGAAGACAGCAACCAGAACAGGGTAGAACTCACTAACAAAAGTTCATTTTCAGCCACAACCTTTAGGTGGTAAAGCTAAAAATTCACAGAAAGATAAACTATATTTAAGGAAGACCTAACACCACCAGATTGTATAGTACAGGGTAGCTATACTAGTGAGCATCTCACCTAAAAATGAGCTAGAAAATACTTAGAAGACTGAAGCTCCCAGGCCAGGCTAAGATGCTTGTGAATGAACAGTTCCTGACATCTACTGATGCAACTGAAATCAGTGAACAGTTTTCTATAGAGAACAATGTGCAAAGTACCAAGACAGGGTTCCCAAACTCAGATATGCAAAAGAGACAGCACACACACTAACAGCATGTAATAAATACAAGGTAAGAAAATGAGCTCCGAAATTAAAACAGAAACACACTGTAATGGAACGGCACCACAGAGTGTGATTAACTCCCACTGCGAGGAGTTAGGCAGGCTTCACCCGCCAGGGGACATTTGATCTGAACCTTCAAAGATGGGCAGGCTTTCAATACAAAGCTTTTCTAATCCCAAAATGACTATCGGTCAAATCAGCTAAGACCTGCTTCCCTATGCTGTTTATCTGGGAGGTTTCCGTTGCTGGGGTTTATGTAATTCCAGCTCTTCTCATGGCAATTACTCATGAATTGCACTACGTCACATCTTTTCACATATCCAGCACACAAAAAAGTGCCTTTAATAAGCGTATCTAATATTCACAGGGAGGAAAATAATTCTTATTTCTCTCTCCTCACAGCACTCAGAGAAATGACAATTCCATAATGGGCTCTCAATAAACATTTACTGAGGACAGANATTTTGAAGAAAACACAAATGTTTCACTGATTCTGCACCTAAGAGGAGAATGTGCCTAAATACATGGAAAACTGCTTTTTCCTATCTCTATCTCTACTTTCTCTGAACTCTGTCCTCAATATTCACTGGTCTCAGGAGAGCGGGTCTGTGGAAGCCGCCATGTCTTTTCAGCAGGCCCATCAGTCTGCCCTCTCTCAAGGTTAAATCCAGATACTCACCTTTGTTATAAACAAAAACAGAGCACCAAACACTACTGATGTGAGCCCCCTGTACCCAGTTCAGTCTGCCCTGCCGTATTAGAATGCGGCTAAAACCTTAGTTCTGTCAAAAGAGAAAATAAGTGTCACTGCTGAAATAATAAAAATACATAAGGTGACCGACCATTCTGAACCAAGGGAGGACGGTGTTCCCTTCATTAAAATGTGAGAGGCTTGTAATGGTGACCTGTGAAAATTTTCAAGAATATTAGGATGCTAAATATAAGATCATTATACATGGTTTTTAAAATCTGTAACTAAATTTTTAATTCATATTTATAATAATTATAGCTGTAATTAATGAACAGCTTGGGGCTTCTGTAGTGGTTCAGATGGTAAAGCATCTGCCTGCAATGCAGGAAACCTGGGTTCAATCCTTGGGTCGAGAAGATCCCTTGGAGAAGGAAATAGAAACCCGCTCTAGTATTCTTGCCTGGGAAATCCTAAGGTTGCGAAGAGTCGGACACAATTGAGCCACTAACATTTTCACTTTCTAAATGTATGCAAAACATTAAGAAAGGCTAAAAAAGAAATTTAAAAAAATAGCCCTGAACCTAAGGCAGATACAAACTAGACAAAAAGGGGGAAGGAAAAGAGGATTAAATCACAAATGAGGGAGGTGGGAGGGAGGGGGTCAGGATGGGGAACACATGTACACCCATGGCTGATTCATGTGAATGTATGGCAAAAACCACCACAATATTGTAATTAGCCTCCAATTAAAATAAAAAGAAAAAAAATAAATCACAAAGGAAGATTTCTGAAACAGGGTACTAAAAAATATAAAGCAGTAAACACACAGGCTGTGGAACAACAAGGAAGACAGCAACCAGAACAGGGTAGAACTCACTAACAAAAGTTCATTTTCAGCCACAACCTTTAGGTGGTAAAGCTAAAAATTCACAGAAAGATAAACTATATTTAAGGAAGACCTAACACCACCAGATTGTATAGTACAGGGTAGCTATACTAGTGAGCATCTCACCTAAAAATGAGCTAGAAAATACTTAGAAGACTGAAGCTCCCAGGCCAGGCTAAGATGCTTGTGAATGAACAGTTCCTGACATCTACTGATGCAACTGAAATCAGTGAACAGTTTTCTATAGAGAACAATGTGCTAAGTACCAAGACAGGGTTCCCAAACTCAGATATGCAAAAGAGACAGCACACACACTAACAGCATGTAATAAATACAAGGTAAGAAAATGAGCTCCGGAATTACAACAGAAACAGACTGTAATGGAACGGCACCACAGAGTGTGATTAACTCCCACTGCGAGGAGTTAGGCAGGCTTCACCAGCCAGGGGACATTTGATCTGAACCTTCAAAGATGGGCAGGCTTTCAATACAAAGCTTTTCTAATCCCAAAATGACTATCGGTCAAATCAGCTAAGACCTGCTTCCCTATGCTGTTTATCTGGGAGGTTTCCGTTGCTGGGGTTTATGTAATTCCAGCTCTTCTCATGGCAATTACTCATGAATTGCACTACGTCACATCTTTTCACATATCCAGCACACAAAAAAGTGCCTTTAATAAGCGTATCTAATATTCACAGGGAGGAAAATAATTCTTATTTCTCTCTCCTCACAGCACTCAGAGAAAAGACAATTCCATAATGGGCTCTCAATAAACATTTACTGAGGACAGACAGCTGTTGCTGTTTAGTCACCAAGTCGTTCGTGTCCAACTCTTGTGACCCCATGGACCACAGCCCGCCAGGCTCCTCTCTCTGTCCATGGGATTTTCCAGCCAAGAATACTGGAGTGGGTTTTCATTTTCCAATTTAGCCAGTTATAGGAAAGCGTGGCTTATAGAAATGAATGAAACAACTTAGAACTGACTTTAATACAGAGCTAAATTCCTGAGTAGGGGAAAGTATGGCGAAACTCATTGCAGACTGTCACCAGAAGAGGAGCAACGATGGAAAAACACAACGAGGGGAAAGGCTCATCTTCAGTCTGCGCTCACTGTTTCATCATCCATGCCTGGCATTTGAGTATCGGCTAGAAGCGTAGAACGGTTTAAATGTTAGTATGCATGGGTTGTGGCAGAGATCCTTTAAAGACCCATTGTGTAACCATGTCTTAAAACAGTCACATATATTCAATACATCTAAGCAGATACTCCAAAGATCTTGAAAGGTGCAGTGAATCTAGGTGAGCGTCCGACAGAAAAACTGGTCAAGGAAAGTGTCTGGATGGATGCGGGACCATCTATGGCACCCAAGGTCAAGAGGTCAGAATGGAAAGCACCCCCTCACTGAGCCTGGAGGGATTGTTGAGTACCCTCTCTTGACCATCCTGGATACAGCAGACCAGAGCGTGCATGGATGCTGACTTCCTTCTCAGCCTCCCGGAAGCATCCCCAGTCTTCCCCTGTCCTCAGGGGTGCTGTACCTCCTTTTCCTCTCCTGCCTCGTCTGGCCTCATTTTCATTTGCTTTGAGTGCCTCTTCTAATTACTCTAGCTCTGAACAGTGAAGATGCCAAGGGTTCAGCTCTAACTCCAAATTCTTCTGTTAGTATTTTATCTCTAGATGGTGTCTGATTCTTACAAATCAAAATACGATTTCTGAGCTCAGGTCTCCAAAATTAACACCACCAGGCTTCTCTACACTTCAGATCTGCACACCCCACTGCTGGTCAAACCTCCAGTAGGAAAACTCTCAGACAGCTTCACTTGTTGGAAATGGGCATGTTCTCTTTCCCTGGAGAACCTGGTGGTCTCAGCCTTGGGGTTAACCCATCACTCACTGAGCGCTGGCACACACAGTTCCCCATGCCAGGAGCCTACGAGCCATTCCCATTCCTGCCTCTCCCTCAGTGCCCACATTCCAATCTGTAAGAGAGTCTTGCCTTTGGACCTATAGGTAACTCATCTCAAATTCGCTCTCTCTTCTTTCTTCTCTTCACTACCAGAAAGCTCTCTCAACTCCCACCTTCATCTTACTATGGGGCCTCCTACTGTTATCTGAGCTCCTTCAGAAGCGAGATCTTGATTATCTTCAGTTCAATCGCTCAGCCGTGTCCGACTCTTTGCGACCCCATGAATCGCAGCATGCCAGGCCTCCCTGTCCACCACCAACTCCCGGAATTCACTCAGACTCACATCCATTGAGTCAGTGATGCCATCCAGCCATCTCATCCTCTGTCGTCCCCTTCTCCTCCTGCCCCCAATCCCTCCCAGCATTAGAGTCTTTTCCAATGAGTCAACTCTTCTCATGAGGTGGCCAAAGTACTGGAGTTTCAGCTTTAGTATCAGTTCTTCCAAAGAAATCCCAGGGCTGATCTTACATCATCACTATTTACACAAAGCACATGTGCAACACATATTTATTCACATATACTTTCTTTTTAAAAAATATTTTATTTGACTGCGCTGGGTCTTAGTTGCAGGCTGGGTTATCTAGTTCCCTGACCAGGGATTGAACTCGGGATGCCTGCTTTGGGAGCACGAAGTTGTACCCACTGGACCACCAGGGAAATCCTGGCATATACTTTCTTCAAAACCACACTTATTCTAATCTGTATCCAAATACTGTAAAAAACAGCACTGTCAAAATGCAAAGCAGATCCTGTTCAACTTTACTTACAGGAGCAAGGACTCACGGATATTTATTTCATAGGATGGATTAAATTAAAAAACTACCATTGCTTGTTCTTGACTCATCTTATTTCAGCACAGGACGTGTTCCTCCAAGTTGGCTGCATGGTCTTCCCACAGACCCCATCATCCTTCAGCTGAGCACGTTCCCAGGCACTGGAACCACATGGTTGTCAAGGCTCACGTGTCTTTCCCTACCCCAGCCCTGCAATCGAGTGCTTCTGTAAGATGCCTCAGTTCATTTTACTGGAGGAAGGTGAGCAGAAACCAAAATCTGGGTGTTAGGTATACTTACTGCTTCTGAAGTACAGAGGCAGGAAATACATGCATTTATAATAACACTGTGCAGACACACACAAGCATCTCTGTACTTCTTTGTACATAAATTTAACACCATGAGTTCTTACAAGTACTTCTGATTCTAGCCCTTTACATCTTCCCACTTTACTCACTTGCAGCTTCCTTCTTGAATAATAAAAAAACCCAGCTGTTGGGGGCCAAAGTGAGGAACTCTGCCCTTGGCAAAAGTCATGAGGAAGGGGGCTTCAGCATNTACTTTGGCCACCTCATGCCAAGAGTTGACTCATTGGAAAAGACTCTGATGCTGGGAGGGATTGGGGGCAGGAGGAGAAGGGGACAACCGAGGATGGGATGGCTGGATGGCATCACCGACTCGATGGATTTGAGTTTGAGTGAACTCCGGGAGTTGGTGATGGACAGGGAGGCCTGGCGTGACGCGACTGAGCTGAACTGATTCAGGAAAGCGGCTCCCAAAGCTCCTTAGGTTTGCTCCTGCCTTCCCCACTCCTGTGAGGGTGGTTATGCTGCTCACTTATAAAACTGTCCATTGGGTAGTGTTTGTCCTCCCCAGTGGGGTGCCCCCAACCCCACATCTCAACTGGTTTCGTTTCTCTAGTTTTTAAGAGGACGGGAAACAATTTCGGCTATTAAGAGTCAGAGCTACACAGAGATATGTGGAGTCACTTTCTCCTTCAACTGACTGCCCATCCCTTTTTCCTCCTTTCCTACTAATCCTCTAACCACTCCCTAAGGCAGCTCCCTTTAGTTTCTAGTTTGCTGTTCCGGTTTTCTTTTGCAAAACCAACCTATACTTTCAAAAATATATACACAGATTGTAAAGAACAGCAAAGAACAATCAAAGTCAATGATGAAGGAAGGGAATAAATGATGATTGGGAGGGAACATACATATGATTTCTGGGATATCAGTCGTGTTCCTATTCCTCGAGACAGTTATTTTATATGTATTACTCACACTGTGCATGTGTGTGCTTTACATACTTTTTAAAAATGTGTATTAATCTTCAGAATAAAGAAAGTTAAATGGAAAAGTAACAGCACCGCTTTGTGTCAAAATGTAGCCAGGAAGAGTGAGGACACCAGTGAACGTAACACCATAACTGACAGTCGCTGAATAACAAAAGGCAAAAACCAACCTTCTAGTTTAAACTAGTTTTCCTCTTCGTGAACAACAACAACAAAAATACTATGAGTTTATTAACATGATTAGCACAATTAATGTCTAGAAGCCAAGGTGGCATCTGATAGTTAATCATTAATCATCAAAGTTCAAAATATTAGTCATTAGTATAAACCATGTCTTTTTAACATGAGGAAGAATATTTTGTAACACTAGAATTATTATGATATCTACACTGGAAACACTAAATAATTCCTTCCCTTCACCTCACCTATTTCGTGAAAGTATCAGTAGAGGGACCTGTATGTATATTCAGAAACTTAAAAACAAATTCAGGTAACGAGAACTTTGTACAACACAAACCTTCCATCAACTGTTTTTCTACCCCCAGGTCCCCCCCAAAGGTTCTACCCTCAGCCGCTTCTCCAACAGTCCCCAAGGTCCCTCAGTGGGGACTTTTATTTAGAGGTGACCTTAGGGTGCAAGTGATACTCACCACTACTGGGGTGTTACCTGCAATGACACGATTAAGAAACGAGCAGCAGAGTGCGTTAGCAGAAGAGCTGAGATCAGAACCGAAGGCCCCCACCTCAGCGCTCTTGTCACATGTCTGAATGGGCTGCATCCACGTGCTTCTCACACATGGCCATCAGCTATTGTTTTTCACAACTTTAACATCTGCCACTTACTGAGAAGCTTGGAAAGGCCTCATCCACTACAAATTAGTTTTATCTGTATGTAATACATAAACAGATAATCTGACTTACTTATCTTGCCCAGTCATATAAAGAGGAAATAAGAGATGACATACGAGAGCACTTTTGGTGTTATCATACCACTTGACAGATGATGCAAAGGGCACATTTTGGTTTACAAAAATAGGATGACAGCAGAGAGTATCAGGTAGGGGTGTGAAGGGGACAATGAGACCTGAAACAGGTAAGGGAGGGGCTGTGATCCTAGTCCATAAATGAGGTTAAACTGAAGTCCAGAAACAGCCTAATTACTATGCAATTTCATAAAACAAAGATGTCAATTCAAACTTAGGAGCAGTGAAATAATCCTCTATAAATACTCTAGTGAAATTGTTAGCAATGAAGAAAAACATAAGACCCTCACCACACAAAATAACCTAAAATTATTTAAATTAAAAGGCTACAAATGAAAGACCGAAACAACTTAAAAATATTCATAGGTAAATATTTATCTGTTCTCAAAACAGGGATAAACTAAGTAAAACACCCACAGGGAAAAAGCCATCATGAAAGAGAGAGAGATTTAACTATATTAGTTAAACAAATGAAAATGTGAGACATGAAAAAATACTCAGGCCTCACTGGTAAATCAGGTAAGTATAAATTAATACATAAATTAAATATTTTCCACCCATCAGGTTGGCACTAAAAAATAAGGGGAAAAAATTTATAGTATCAACTGTTACTGGCAAGAGTGAGGGAAAACTGGTAGTGGCTTTTTTCAAAAGTTGGTACATCTGAAGAAATTCATACTGTTTCTATAAGGAGTATGTTATCAAAGCTATATATAAGAAGAATGAAAAAAGAAATTAAAAAGTCAGATTTTCATGTCAGAAGTGAATTTGTTATAAAGCCTAAAAATGTCTTCTACATAACAGATAACTCCTCCAAATCCAGTAAAGATTTTCTGACTATGCAGTGTGGCATAAACATTCTATCGTACCAGTTAGAGAAACACAAGCTGGCAGTGGCTAGCGGTCTTGGCAGGAGCTTTAGAGACCTCCACTGTCCACAGCATGATCTAAAACGTAAACCTTCATTCAGACAGGCTAGCGATCTCAGAAGTCTCAGTTCAAATGCTAGCTGAGCCGGAAGTGGCTGTGTGCATGTGGGTAAGTAATTTGGTTTCTCTGAGACAGTTTCCTCATCTATAGAATATGTAAAACCCATCTGCCCTTCGGATAAGTGAAGGTCAGAAACAGGGGCTTGCTAGTCCCTGTGGTCCCTGGACACTGCCCTGGTGCCCAGCCGGCACTGGTGTGATCACTGCTACTCTCGGTACTAAGCCTGGTTTAAGTATCTTTTGAATAATCAGGTCTAAACCTCAGTGAAATAGAAGAGTATGTTTTAATACATTCTGCATGGCTGTGAAACACAGTCTCTGAATGGAATTTTTTACAGTAAGGGAAAAAAGGGGAGGTGGGGGAAGGAAAGGAAGATGAAAAAAAGAAGGCAACCCAACACACACCAGATGAATGATGTGCTTTACTGAAGGAAAAGGCCATTCGATGCTGACCACCTGAAGACCCCGCTTAGCCCGTGGACACTGAACTCACCAAGCAGGCAGATTCCCTCCAGGAGATGGATTTTCTCCCTTGCTCAGGTTTCCTCAATAAAGCTGTGGAATAAAACTGGCCTTTTCTATTGAAAGTCACTCCTTTACTGCTAAACAGCTGGACTGAGAAGAAGGTAGCAGGCAGGGTTAGAAGGAAAAAGAGCGGAGGGTGAGGATGCAGAGAGCCGCGTGCCTGTGGGGAGGGCCCTGCAGGGCCTGGTTCCCCCCTACCAGCCCCCCGCCTGGCCCCTCGCCCACCTGCAGCTGCTGGGAGCTGTCGCTGAGGGTGTCCTCCCGCCGCCGGGCCTCCTCCAGCATCTGGGCGCTCTTCTTCTTCTCCACCTGCTCCTTGTGCTTCAGGCTGGCCACTTTCTTATTCTGGTCCTTCACCTGCCTGTGGATAAGGGGAGAAAACTCAAGCTCTTTGTATACGTGCACAGGAAAGAAGGTGTATATTCATTGACACCGCGATGCAAGGAACAGCTCAGAAGCAGCAAGAGTTCCTGCTGTGAAATCCTCCCAACCTGGCCGAGCTCTCCATGCCAACAGCAGCTAGCTGTTAACCGTGGTATCCGGGAGCACAGGTGCAAGTGAGCACTTTGTGGAGCACGATGAAACATAAAACGGAAAGAGGCTTGGGACAGAGTGAGANTTTAATACATTCTGCATGGCTGTGAAACACAGTCTCTGAATGGAATTTTTTACAGTAAGGAAAAAAAGGGGAGGTGGGGGAAGGAAAGGAAGATGAAAAAAAGAAGGCAACCCAACACACACCAGATGAATGATGTGCTTTACTGAAGGAAAAGGCCATTCGATGCTGACCACCTGAAGACCCCGCTTAGCCCGTGGACACTGAACTCACCAAGCAGGCAGATTCCCTCCAGGAGATGGATTTTCTCCCTTGCTCAGGTTTCCTCAATAAAGCTGTGGAATAAAACTGGCCTTTTCTATTGAAAGTCACTCCTTTACTGCTAAACAGCTGGACTGAGAGGAAGGTAGCAGGCAGGGTTAGAAGGAAAAAGAGCGGAGGGTGAGGATGCAGAGAGCCGCGTGCCTGTGGGGAGGGCCCTGCAGGGCCTGGTTCCCCCCTACCAGCCCCCCGCCTGGCCCCTCGCCCACCTGCAGCTGCTGGGAGCTGTCGCTGAGGGTGTCCTCCCGCCGCCGGGCCTCCTCCAGCATCTGGGCGCTCTTCTTCTTCTCCACCTGCTCCTTGTGCTTCAGGCTGGCCACTTTCTTATTCTGGTCCTTCACCTGCCTGTGGATAAGGGGAGAAAACTCAAGCTCTTTGTATACGTGCACAGGAAAGAAGGTGTATATTCATTGACACCGCGATGCAAGGAACAGCTCAGAAGCAGCAAGAGTTCCTGCTGTGAAATCCTCCCAACCTGGCCGAGCTCTCCATGCCAACAGCAGCTAGCTGTTAACCGTGGTATCCGGGAGCACAGGTGCAAGTGAGCACTTTGTGGAGCACGATGAAACATAAAACGGAAAGAGGCTTGGGACAGAGTGAGATGGCAGAAGAAGGAAACCAATTTAGAGATTTTGTTGGCATATGAAAACAGGCTCTTGACATCAATGCTATGAAACTGCAGAATGGCTGATGAAGAAAGGTCTGTAACCCAACTCTAATTTTACTGTTATTAAACATTTTCAACTTTCAAAAGCTATATGTAGCCTTGTTTAGTCGCTCAGTTGTGTCCGACTCTGCGACCCCATGGACTGCAGCACGCAGTATTCCCTATCCGTTGCTGTCTCCTGGAGTTTGCTCAAACTCAGGTTCACTGAGTCGGAGATGCCATGAAACCATCTATGTAACATATACATATAAAAAATTATGGCATAAAGATCTAAGGCCATAGCTTAAGCAACAGGTCATTCCATCTACTTCTGAAGCTCCCTTTGGACTCCACTGCCTCCACACTAGATAAGACCAGACCAAACTCCAGATCACAGGTAGAAAAGATTAATCTCACTGAAGAGTGGAATCGTGACTACTGATCAAGAAATATGCGTAAGGCGCAGCCCAAGAGCACCTGGGCCCTGCAATGCAAGAGGACCTACATCTACCTGAGCTCTGACACTCTGCTAAGCCCATCCCATTTTCCTCACTCATTAAGGAGACGAGTATTTGGCTGAACTCCACTCTCACGTATCAAACACTAGGAATATCAATCCATGAATAAAAACTGTTTCTGCTCTCAAATATCTCCCAGGCATCCGAGAAAATACAGGATATGCTAAGTGATAGGAAAGGGCCCTGGGAAGGGGGCAGGGGTGGCAGTGGTGAGCAGCAAAAGCTTCCTGGAAAACGACCTGCCTCTGAACTTCCTGAGGGATTGGTCCAGGTTACTAGGCAGAGAGAAGAGCGGGAATAAAGCCCTGAAAAAAGGAGAGTGTGTCCCTTCGGGGGAAGCCACACTCAGTGTGATTGCAGCATAAAGTTGGACCAGCAGAACAAAGAAAAAGGAAGCCGAAAGTAAACAAAGGCCATATGACTGTATCCTGCTGAGCAAGGAAGCTGAGGTTCATCCTAAGTGTGAAAGACTTAGGAAGGGAAATGATACAATCAGATTTCCAAACTTCTGCAAACAAAAAGAGGGATGATGGCAGTGGGGAGGATGCGACAATTAGAAAAATCCACTCAACTGTGCCCAAAAGTTGCATCAATAAACTGAACTAACAATGAGAAAACAAGCCACCATGGTTTATATCTAATTAACATCCTTTAAAATCAGGTAATGACAGCCTGTGGCTCTCACACTCTGCTTAATCTCCAAACTTGATCACCGTGGTTTGTTAAAGTACAAGACGTTCAGGCAAATTCATATTTCAGATAAATGACAAATAATATTCTAAGTAAGAATATCTCAATATTCATAGGATATATTAATACAAAAAATTTATTCATTCTATCTCTGAAATTCAATTTTAACTGGACATCTCAAAGTTTTATTTGCTAAATCCGGCACCCCTACAGGAACTCAAATTGTGACTAAATGAAAATTAGTCTTTCCTCCCTTCTCTACTGGATTCACCAGCTTTATCTCACCTACAGAACACCAGGTAGGTATGTACAACTGTGATCTAGAAAAACAGCGTTTACCACTTCTCAATGTGTGATGGCGTCAAACTCAGCTCTTCAGCGGAAGACTCTGGTGGATCAGCACAGGTCTGTGTTCACACGCTTATTTCTACCAGTGAATCATTCAAAACAGTAAAACTTTACTTTTTTACTTTTATTACATAATAAAATAGGGACTCTGGGCTTAACACAGTAGGAAGCACCCCCCAGATTGCAAACATTTGTTTTGAAGAGAGGTCTGCAGAGGTCACGGCTAAATAAAGCATGAGTAATAATAATATTGAGCCCAATCTGTTCAGATCAAAGAGTGACAGAGATGACATTTACAGGCTTCACTTTCTCAGTGTCTTGCTTTTAGCTGAAGCTGCTGTTATACAATAAAAAGTAAAGATGAATTGTGGACTGAATCCTATCTTTTCGTCAATACATGGAATCTGTTCTTTGTATTCATTCTCTGGGGTTAATGTCACTGAACAGGAACTAAACAGATGTGTATCTAAGGATTCCGAGTGTGAACCTTCAGTTGTCATCACTCTAAATAAAATCTTTCTGCTCTGTACTGAATGGAAAGGTGGACAGAGGAGGGCAGGGTAGGACAACAGAGGAAGAGCAGAAACAAACAAACCCATTCAAACTGGAAAAGCTTAGCGGAGACACAAAAACACAAACAGCACAGGTAACTGTCACTATGAACACAAAACAGGCTAGAACAAACAGTGGCGGGTTAGGCATCTTGCCCAAAGTCATATAATAGAGTTATCTAAACGTCCAATCCATCAATAAATTAGACTCTCTTGATGACCTATTCAATTGGACTTAACAAAACCATAATTAAAATGCCTCTATGTAGAAGAAAAAAATACTGCATTAAATTCCACTCTGAAGTGAAAAGAGGGTTTTTAATATACTATACAGCCAAAATGATCCTTGCCACTGGAAGAACAAAGCTCGTTGCATTTTTTATTACTTGGAAAAACTTATTTAGGCATAAGTATAGTTTAATGGCTTTTACCCTAGATAAAAATGAACAGCTAACAATATTATAATTAACATAACTTGTAACTCAGAGAATCACGTCTATACCAATGACTTCCATGGAAAAATTCTTCTGAAGCCTTTCATAACGGTTTGTTTAGAAACATTTAGATCAATACATGCAAAGGACAAAATATGGGACAAAGCAATAAATCTTCCCAGTAAAAATGTGAGCGAACTTGAAGCCATTACTTATGTGGTACCCTAACTGATTTACTACAATGGGGAGAAAATGTTTAAAGTAGAAAATCGGAAAATCACTTTTAAAATGTGGCATTTGTGCTTGCTACTTTTATTGCAAACACTTAGGATTTCTTCTGTAATGAAATTGGTTTATTCAGGGAGAATTCTGTAAAAATGTTTCAATTTTTAAAATTTTTTAACAAACTCATCACATTAACAAAGCTGCTTATTTCAAAACAGTCAAAGGTGGTTAACAAGTCAAGTGACAGATAGCTTAGGTGAAAAAAGTAATTTTTTTACAGAACATTAAGAAATGTGTAAAAGACAAAAAGCAAAATAGGGTAAGAACTGTCAAGGAGGTGCTAAGAGNTCCGTAAAAATGTTTCAATTTTTAAAATTTTTTAACAAACTCATCACATTAACAAAGCTGCTTATTTCAAAATAGAGTCAAAGGTGGTTAACAAGTCAAGTGACAGATAGCTTAGGTGAAAAAAGGAATTTTTTTACAGAACATTAAGAAATGTGTAAAAGACAAAAAGCAAAATAGGGTAAGAACTGTCAAGGAGGTGCTAAGAGAGCTGGCAGAAAATAATGTCACATAAACTATAGAGACACAGTTTCAAAAAGAAGGGAGACGGTCACTAACCTAACCTGGCCTAAAAGACAGGTTTTAGACAGGTCCAAGACAAACAAGGCTATTCAATCTGGCAAAGGGTACATCATTGAGGAAATTTTAGCCCGGCAATGAGAGAAGATCCCAAACTATATTGCTCTGGAAAATGAACGGGAGGCATCGAGCATAAACGATTCTTTCAGAAACTTTGCAAATGGGAAAGAAAAGGTAAAAGGTAAAAGGAAGATACTGTGGTGAACTGAAACCAAGAGAAAGATGATGGAACGCTTGCTCACACGTCTCCTTAAGGGTAGGGAAGACTAGATTATGCTTTATGTTTGGGAGTCTGCGAGAAGGAAAGAAGAGAAACAAAGGAAATGCGGAGGAGGAAGAGGAGGATTCAATTTACGGAACAAGGTTTTGAAAACTGGTCAGAGGGAAGGAGTGAACAGGAAGTTTAGCCTCAGAACAGAGCTCGGTCGTCAGTACCTCTGACAAAAGCAAGGGGAGGACGAGCAAAGACAGACCTTCTGAGACTGCTGCTGTGCAGAGAAAAAGCAGAGGATGGTATAAGTCTGACTGAAGAACCCCTTCATGAATCAGATTCCTATAGGTAATTACAAAACAAAGATTTTATTAACAAACTCATCATACCCTAAACAAACTGTTTATTTTTTAAAACAGTCAAAGGTAAGAGGACTGTTAAAAATATACCATTAAGTCTTGAAAATAAGTATCAGGGAACAGAAAAGGGAAAGAGAACCTTTTTCTCCAAAAAAAACCTCAACTTCATCTTTCTACCTGTAACAGAAATTTCAGAACCTGAAAAATAGAGTCTGAAAATATCATTACAGAAGAAATAAAGCTTTCTTCCTCATTTTCCACACACATACAGCTCTGCAGAGGGCTCCACTTTGTACTCGCTATCAATCCTGACAGGAATCAAGGGCACCGTGTGGCGGGGATCCCGGACCAAACAGGACCCTGAGAAAAAAGCAACAAGGAGTCATCACAACAGCTCCATTTACTGACTGCTCAGCCTGTGCCAGATGCTGCTCCAAGGGCTAATTGTATTAAATCATTCAACATTCACAACTGCCCTTCAGATCGGAGAGAACTACCCCAACTTTACAGATGGGAAAATCACAGTGAGAAAAGTACCTAAGAACCTCTGAGCAGTATGGGACCCCAGAGCTCAGATTAATTCCTAGGCTAGAGTGTGTATCATATGAGAAGCCCTAAGGCTGAAATGAGAATATCTGGCTTCAAATCTAAGGACTACTACCAACTAGGCAGCTGACCCCAGATGTAGAAATCATGTTCCCTAGTCTCAGATCCTCATCAGAATAATGATCTGACCTGTGTAATCCATATGCTATTTGTGAGAATCAGAGACAAGTGCTTTTATAAACAGCAAACATATTAGAAAACCGCTGCTAGGAGAAAGGCAAAAGGCTGAATGCCAAGGAATTGATGCTTTTGAACTGTGGTGCTGGAGAAGACTCTTGAGAGTCCCCAGACTGCAAAGAGATCAAACCAGTCAATCCTCAAGGAAATCAACCCTGAATATTCATTGGAAGGACTGATGCTCAAGTTGAAGGTCCAATACTTTGGTCACCTGATGTGAAGAGCTGACTCACTGGAAAGACCATGATGCTAGGAAAGACTGAGGGCAGGAGAAGGGGGTGACAGAGGATGAGATGGCTGGATGACACAATCGACTCAATGGCCAGGAGTTTCAGCAAACTCTGGGAGATAGTGAAGGACAGGGAAGCCTGGTGTGCTGCAGTCCATGGAGTTGCAAAGAGTTGGGCACAACTGAGTGAATGAACACCAAGGCAAAATGCATGTTGTATTAACAATATCATTTCCTGAACCTGATCAGAAATTCTCATACCATGATTTTACATTGCATGGCTCACAGGCAGAATAAACAACTTTTAAAATGAAGACTTAACGACTGTTTTCTGCCAGCTTCTCTTACTAATTCACTTAGTAATAAAGATGGTTGAGTTACTTAATGGACTCAGTAATTGTGTTACTCACCTGCAAAGTGGAAATAGCAAACACTGCTACATGACTGCTGGGAAAATCAACGGAAATAAAACCTGTGAAGCTTCCACCACAGCCCCGGACACATGAACAGCGGCACTGGTGGCTGTTTCTGTTGCCAGCACTCAGCAGTCACAAAACCACCCCCAAACCGAAAGGGTATGCGTAGGTCTGTGCAGTGAAATCACTGCAAGGCTCTTACACACATCTAGACTGTGGTCCCTCTCTCTCCCGCATTCATGCTGCACTTTACCTGCTAGTGTTAAGAGCCATAATATCTCTGATGAAACTGTAACAAAGTTAAAGCAGTATCTTCACCTCCTGGTTCCCCCAGTGACTGCTTTTCCCCTTCATTTCTCTCTCAGTCAAAACCTAGTCGGCCTGATTCTTGCTCTCTGACCACTCTCACGACCTCGAACGGTACAACTGTAATGCCACTCTTCCAATCAATCTAACACTCACGATGTTTTCTACACTCATACCTGAATTTCGAGACATCTTGTTCCTGGGGTAACTTTTATTCTTTCAGTTGCTTACAAGGGTTCAAGACAATGTCAATAAACAATGTTTTATTACATATCTTTGTTTTAGGACAAGCATACTGACCTTGAGGTGAGACTGAAGGAAACGGCAAATCCAGGAAGGAAATGTGAAAGAGAAAAGTTAGACAGCGTTAATGAGGGCAGTATTCAGAACTCGCATAATTCACAGACACAGGGGAAACGCACAGCACAGGATTAGAGAAAGGAAAGGCGACACAGATGCGGCGCAGACACCAAAGGGAGGAACTTCAGACTTAATATACGTTTCTAAAGGGATGAATTTTGTCTAAAATTTACCATTTCCCGGGGCAGGAAAAAGAAAAAATAATTTCTCAAACACAAAGGAAAAGAAGGGAAGGCCAGCTGTCGTTCCCCTTCCTGGTTGAGTATTAATAGCCACCTGTGATTTAACGACGTTAGCTGGGGTTTATCCACACCCGGCTTAGAACTGACAACTCCTTTACCCACCCCGGCCCATTTCTTAGAACCAACTTATCTAGGAGAAAAGCAGAAAAACACAGAAATGATTCTGTAGAATACAGAACTCTCATTCATTTGGAAAATTTGACATAATTTTCTCAAATGTGAAAATAATGTTTTGCTAATTACACCCATTATGTCTCACTACATATCTATCAAATCTGTCCCCAAATGGTGCAATCTAACAGCAATAATGAAGATGTGGCTCTATAAATACCAGTTCATTTCTGATACCACTCAACAGACAGAGATGCAAAGTAGTCACGCTTCATATTCCTTACTGAGCACCAACCCCTGAGGTTCATTATTGCTTTCATATTCATAATAACAAGCAGCTTTTCCTTTTTAACAATTAATCAATTTCACTGAAAGTGGCTTCTCCTCCAAACACTTAAGACTCTTAAGAGCCAGGGCCATCCAGCTTGTCATCAGGACTGAAATTTTACTTTAAGAATCTAAAACGAGAGGTTTATTTCTTGAATGCCAGCACTATTTCAACTTGTGCTTTAATGTTTTCTAACATTTCAATACTAAAATGAGTTTTTTAAAAAACTCATTGTTAAAATAATAGAAAGCAAGGATAAAATTTATGATTGCCATTATATATAAGAAAAACAGAAAAAAAAAAAAAAAGAAAACAAAATTCCTCACAACCACATGGTGAGCACATGGTGGATTCTGGAGAGGAATGCAGGTCTGCAGACATACCTCCTGGACATACTTTTATCTGTTCTCTGATGCTTACAGGTTCTTGAAAGCAATCTACAAGAATCCATGGATCTCTAGCAGAATGCAGACAATGTTCAAAGTGAGGTCAATCATTATCTAAATGACTGTTCCCAACGATCTTTTTTTATTTTTGTTGGTTACGACAGATTAAGTGAGAATAATTTTAAATCAACAGTGACACTCACTGAGATCTCATACAGACGCAAGGCTTTATATGAAACATGAGAAAATCCCTGAAAAAAATTAAGTTTATTCTTGACAAGCGTGAGCAACTTTAAGGATCTTTTTAACTATTTTATAGTTCAGGAGTCATAGTTTATGTTGGCATCAACTTTTAGCTCTTGGGAAATAAATTCAGGAGGAAAAAAAATCTGCATATAGAGTNTAAAGTTTATTCTTGACAAGCGTGAGCAACTTTAAGGATCTTTTTAACTATTTTATAGTTCAGGAGTCATAGTTTATGTTGGCATCAACTTTTAGCTCTTGGGAAATAAATTCAGGAGGAAAAAAAATCTGCATATAGAGTGAAGTAATTCTAATGTTTACATTTTAAAGTGTAACACCAAAATTTTTATCAAGACTGTAATAAATTATAAGGTGCTGTGCCCACAAGAAACTGTGGGAAGATGGCGTAGTAGAATCGACTGTGTAAAGCTGTTTAATTTATTCTTCTTTTAAATGAAAATCAGTGAAATTCATTGAGGAGGAGGAAGAAGAAAGCAGGCTGAATTAAGCAGGATCAGATAAAGAACAGTCATCTCCAGTTATGACACTCAAAGCATCTTGCTTTTTCTCTTTCATTTTTTAAAAACACCATCCATTCTCCCTCAGGAAAGAACACACAACCACCACGCTCATTTTCCTTCTTTTCCAACTACATCAAGACCTGATACTGTCCTTCATGGGTCAAAGATACCCAACTACAGACTTTAAGGAAATTCTTTCAGGGATCTTTTTCCCTCATGAATTGTATACTAATTTATGCCAAATCTACATAGAGCTTAAGTTCCTTATGGGAGATTTCTGAAGACATTAAGCTGCATGATCAATTCAGGATTTCTTTACAGAAAACATATTTACAAATATGAAGACTAAAGATGCAGTTTTATATTTTCAGGTTACACTGTGCCATAGAGGCCTGAATATACTGTGATACCAAAATAAATCACAAACATGAAACCCACTTTCCCAAGGAAAATGTCAAAAAATTTTAGGTCAGCCTAAACAAAAAAACTTTCAGGATGCAGTTACAAAAGTCAAATACCTAATTCTAACAGCAAACACGTTCTTGTGGCTACATATATTTAAAATGGAATACATGAGAAAATAACGTTGATTTGGAAATTCTTTCATTCCCACACTCACTGAAACAATTTTATTCACTCTCATTGCAGACACCTTCAATTCACCAAAGAGAGAAGATGCACCAGTATGATTAAGAAATAAAAAATATATACCAATTAAATCATGCCATTATTTAGTCACGTATCCCAGTTTCAGAGATATTAAAATATAAAAATAAAACTTAGAACTGGTATTTTATTGTGACAGAGGAGTTTATCTACATGTTTGTTTAACATGAAGAAAGAAAAGTAACCCTACTGAATTATATTAAATAAGACTAATGCATATGGGTTTACTTATATTTTTACAGGAAAAAAGTGTATGTGCAATAGTAAACATATTAAAAACATATACAAGAAATGAACATAAGAATATTTTCAATATAACAAACAGGGAATAAGACTAGTATCTATTTAATGAAAGGTCTGAATGTGCAGGGAATGGGAAGATAAAATGTGGGATGATTAGAGAGTGAAATGAGAAAGGAGCCACATCACTATATTTTAACATACATCTTCAATGGACCCTGAACAATGTACAGTCCTGGGAGAGATTGAGAGAGATACTATCAGAAAAGTATAGAAGAACAAAAGAAATTATTACCTAAGGGAGGTTAGTAAAGCTTCCCCTCCAATAAAAGATAACAGTTACAAAGGGTCAGATTCCCACAAATGAATAAGGGGAAAGAAAATTTTAGTCCATTTTCTTTACATGAAATTAAGATACTAGCAGGTTTTAAAATCAAATAAAAAAAACCACAAAAGGCCACATCCTCAAGCCACAAGGTTTAAGGGTGGCATGATGGGAAAACAACAGCATTTTCTGTATTCACGCTCAGTTCATCATGTTGATCTTGATCTACAGAAGTACAGACTCTTGTCTCACCAAAACGAGGTTTAAGATTACTGCTTCAGCCATTTAGACTGTTAATCTGAGGGGCTACCTTGAGCCTGAACTCTGGGCAAACAGGAAACATTCTTGCTTTAAAGAAAAAAATCAAGGGACTTTTCTGGTGGTCCAGTGGTTAAGATTTCACCTTCCAATGCTGGGGGTGCAGGGTTGCTTCCTCTCTCTGTCAGGGAGCTAAGACCCCCACATGCCTCACGGCCAAAAAACCAGAACTGAAGCAATAGTGTAACGAATTCAATAAAGACTAAAACAATAATGAAATTTTTTTTAACTAAGTAGCTCCAAATCTTATGAACGGATCATATATCAATTTTTTTTAATAAAGCCAATTGTTTATAAATTAGAATGTATTAACAGTTCCCTTAGAAACACTGTAAACACAAGTATTCTTGCTAGTCCACAAAATCTAATTTTAATCATGATGCAAAAGCCTAGAATTAGTAATAGTTCTAGATGAGGTCTGGAAAAGACAGTTAGCAAAGGAAATAAAATTAACCATCACAAATAGAAAAACTAAGTTTCCTCCTAACAGTAAAACTATTTACAAGCCTGGCCCAAAAGAGTGAGTGAGTGAGTGAGTATGTGTGTAAACAACACACAACCAATCCTTGGTTCTCTTGTCTTTGTGAGAAGTTACAGCAGCAGGACACTATCTTGCGTTTTCCTCTCCATTTTACATCTCTATGTACACTAAAGTTCTAGGACTGAAAATGAGCAGTCTAGGATCCAAAATAACCTACTAACCTTCCATCTAAACATCCCCTCAAGCCATTATCATTTAATATTGGCCACAAAAATTAAAAGACTAGACTTGAGTCCGAAGTTCAACAAGAGGCCTTTTCCATAGTAATGCTGTACCTTGTATAACACTGTCAATCTCCAGGTTTGTTTTTATTATTTTCTTACCTAAATTGATCTAGGCAGGCTACCCAGAACCACCAGGTGATGGCTTTCTGGAAGTGTCAACCTGGCTAGGCTACAGCATCCCATTAATTTAATCCAACACTAATCTAGATGTTGCTATGAAAGTATTTTACAAATATAATTAAAGCCTATAATCCATTTAAGTAAAAGAGATTACCTCAGATAATCAATTGAAGTGGGCATATCTGAATCCTCTGGAAGGCCCTAAAAGCAGGCTTCCCAAGGAAAGAGAAGAAATTCTGCCCATAGACCACAGTATGGCCCAGGCCTATGGAGTCTATTCTGTGGGTGGTCTCCTCCTCCTGACAGCTTTCCTGTATAGGTCTTGGATTTGCTTAGCCAGCTGCTGACAATCACACTAGACAATTCCTTGTAATAAATCAGATATATATATGTATATATCTTGCTGGTGGTTTAGTTGCTCAGTCGTGTCTGACTCTTTGTGACCCTATAGACTATAGCCCACCAGGCCCCTTTGTCCACGGAATTCTCCAGGCAAGAATACTGGAGTGGCTTGTCATTTCCTTCTCCAGGGGATCTTCCGCACCCAGGGACTGAATCTGGGTCTCTTGCACTGAAGGCGGATGCTTTACCAGCTGAGCCACCAGGGAAGCCCGTATGTGCCTTATATAAATAAACGTATCTCTCTCTTCCACTGGTTCTGCCTCTCTGGTTGAACTCCAACTGATACACAGCAAAGGACAGAATATAAATTTAGAAACAGTACTTCTTAGATTTAATCGGGAAAAATATTTTGTATCTGCAGATGTATGGGCAGGCTTACTTAATCCTCAGTCGCTCAAGACACTGATACAACACTACATCACCTGGCAGGAGCGCCTGTTGTTTTGTAAAAGCAGTGAAAGGGGCTATTTTTTCCCTCAAGACCACAAAGAATATGTCTGGGAATTCTTTATGACTTAATCTAAACCTTTCAATGTTAGAGAATCTTATATAAGTACTAGGAAATTTTAAAAGAATAATAAGAATTTTCTTTAGGCCAATGATTGTAACAGCCTGTGTTCATTTTTGCACTTAGCAGGGTGCTGAATGCCCTGTAAAAACACATCTACTTCCTGAATGAATTGGCATTTGGCATCACGGCCACACCAGCTAAGAGGCTACTCCTTAACGGGCACTCCAGCAAAAGAACCACCACACAAATGATGGGCTTCGAACCAAGAATGAGACAATTACAACCAGCAACATCTGAGCCTTACCAGAGAGGACACATACTTAATCCACAAGGGATGGACCTAAGAGGCACTGTTCAGCTGGACATACAACCGGCTGGTCTTGATTTCTTACCAAGCCGATGTCCTGGCAAGCCCCCAGAGGCAGCAGAGCGGCAGCAGAAGCTCCTCAAGTCTGGAACTGTCACCCTACTCGACACTCACTTCCCCAGAGGTCCCAAGCCAAGCCCCCCGGCGGTGCAAGGACGGAAGCCTGGCGTGGAAGGCACAAGGGGCGGGAGACTGGCGTCCTAAGGGACGCGGACACAGATGGACACAGAGCCCAGCCGCGACGGAGTGGGACCAGGGTAAGACAGGTCAAGAGAATGGTGAAGAGACTCCAACGACAGATGACAGGGACACGGACACCCACACACAGCAAACATGGAAACGGCAACACGAGAAGTAGAACTGTTAGTAACACTGCGGGAGCCAAACACATGCACTAAATCTGGGAACAAAAGGCAGAAAATAGTTTCAATCGTCTTTCATTCCTGTCTTGAACTGTGCTGCTCAGTAAACAAATTACAAATCCAGGAGCAACTGAGTTTTTTAGGACTGTATCTTTTCTTGGTAGGTAAAAAATTACGTGTCAAATCTTAAAACAAGATTATGACACTGCATGACCCGAGGACAAAACTCTATAGTATACAACATTCTGTGGAAAGACCAGATCATTAACAACTCTTTCCCAAAATGTGAAAAATGCAGTGACTAATAAAAGCTATTTGGTGTGCTCTGCATATAAGATAAAGATTTAATCCTATTTCTCACTCTCACTTAAATCACATTCACTCCCAAATCAGTACTGGGTCCAAGAATGAATTGAAACATTTTTCAAGGAAGCTATCTTGAATAGCCAGTGATAATTTCAATGTATAATTCTAATTTTAAAAAATCAAATAAAAAAAAGTTTATCAAGGAATTTCTTTTCTGAAATACTAAAATACATTTAGTGGATTTAGTGGAAAGTCATTATCCATAAAATGTACTGGATTTTAAAATCTATGACGATGAAGTGCTGCTGTTGATTTCAGGCTGATGCAAAGGCAAAGAGAGGCATGTACTAGTCCAAGTATGCAAGGGCGTGCATTTCTGTTTGGGGGGTAAAGATGCAGTGCAAACATGGAAGAAGACACAAAGAAATGTATAAAATCGAATCTTGAGACTCTGATAATTTATTAATTCTGACTTAACGTTACCACCCATTTTCTCCGGACTTACTATCAAAATAAGAAGAAACAGATGAGTAAGTGATCAGCTCATGTTATTCAGCTTTAGTGCCGTGAGGGTTGGACTTGAGTTTCTTGAAAATCAAAATCCTACAGGTACAGAACAAAAGGAAAAAACAACTTCCAGGGGAAAATATCAAGTCTACCCATAACCCTAAAATTTAAAACTGAATAACTACTTATGAAAGTAGTCTATTATCTCTGGACATTCAAGAGCACAAAAATATTAAAACAGGCTCAAGGGAGCCTCAGGATTAGTGAGTTCACGCTGTCCTGCTAGTCTCTCTGTTCAGAATACAGTGATTAGCATAGCTCTATTGGAAGAATTATGTCTACGCACTTGTTAATTTATGTTAAATACATGGTGTAGGAAGAGGGCAAGAGGCCTAGGCTTTATCTTTGGTACAAAACACCCTAACAAGAGAAAAAAAAAAAGGCAAAGAACACTCCCAGAGTGTGGTCTGGCTGGCTCTGTTCAAACAGAGGTCACTTTCAAGTAGTCAAAGGTAGAGCTCAGCAAACATATCCATGTCTCACAAACTGTCCTCAAAATGTCTCTCCTTCTAAGCATGACCTGCTTTAACAGCTTGCTTCTCCACAACACAGTCTAAAAATTCACAGCCCAAAAGACCACTGGCTCAGAAAAAGGCCTGAATGAACTAAAAAATGCTAGCTGCTTGAACTTGCGGCTCATTTGCTCCTGAAATAGATAAAATAAAGGGATACTTTCTCTGTCCACAGCCTTCCCATCTACTCCCATTCTGTGTGGCCTTTAGAGACTCACACTGCCTTAGAATAGAATGGAGGCAATGAGGACCACCAGGCACTTAAGAACGTAAATTTGGAGAGGCAGATATATTGGAAAAACATGACCCCAAACTACATAGTTTTAAAACCATACTCACCCTTCCTAACACAGTGAGTCCCTGTTGAGCCTCCCTCTCCTTACCTTTCCAACTCAGCAATCTTCTTATCTTTGTCATTCTTCTCATTTTCCACTTCCTTTAAGATTTCCAAGAGGCGGTCAACTTCTGCCTGGGCCTTGCTGGATTCATCTTTGTACCTGGCAATCTCTCTCTCCAACTGCTGTATTCGATCACTCATCTCAGGACTGGCTCTGGCTTCCAGTGTTGCCTCATGTGCCTATGAAGAAAATATCCAAATTCTAGGAGACATGCATACAGTGGCAATGGACAAACCAGGTCCCTGGAAGCCACCTATACTCCAGTGTAAAGAGGACATTATCAAATCCCTAATAGCTAGTCTTTAATTTATAAGGTTTTTCTCTGCTTAAATATTACACAGACAAAACATTCATAATACACACAGAAATAATTCTGTTAGAATCTGAACAAATTAGTTATTTAAAATAGGACACCTCTGAAACCTAAGCAGTGTATTAAAAACCAGAGACGTTGCTTTGCTGACAAAGGTCCGTACAGTCAAAGCTATGGTTTTCCCAGTAGTCATGTACGGATGTGAGAACTGGACCATAAAGAAGGCTGAGTGCTGAAGAATTTCAACAATGAGCACAGCCTTTTGAATAAATATAAACACCAACCTTACACCAGTTATGGTTTTCAGCAAAAAGAAAATACGCCAATACCAGTTCCTGTAAACCTACAAATTAGCTACAAAGTAAATCAAACAAGGGAAAACGTGAAACGAAAAACAGCAATGGTAGAAAAACAACTAATAAATCAAAGAAGGGGGAAATCACCAACTCCTCTACCCAAAGATCACTTTAATTTTTCTTATGAACCTAAACACAAAGTGTAAAAGATCATCAGAAATAATCAGCTATAGAAATACCATGATAACAAGGAGATTAAAAGTGAACAAACAGAAAATGTGGGATTGCTATACACAGGTGAGTCTGGATTATTAGTGAACAACAATCTGTGCTCTTGATAGTTACTGTTCAGTTTTATAATCCTGAATACACCCAACAGTTTTACCATCAATATTCTGGTATTAAACAGAAAATTATCTCCACTTGTTTAGTGATGGGGGCGGGGGGAAGTCAATTATCAAGTGTGAATTAGTTAATCTCAAAAAAAAAAAAAAGGATTTTTCTTCTTATTCAAAAGCAACTTTAAAATAATGGCTTTTCTTCTTTTCCTTAGCTTAAAAATATGACTTTATTTTTGGCATATTCTAAAAAATGACTCATTATGAGTTTCATGCTGAATACACCCAATATGTGGAAAGAGTGAGTGAGTGAAAGTCACTCAGTTGTGTCCAGCTCTTTGCAACCCCATGGACTGCAGCCTGCCAGGCTCCTCTGTCCATGGGATTCTCCAGGCAATACTGGAGTGGGTTGCCATTTCCTCCTCTAGAGGATCTTCCCAACCCACGGAATGAACCCAGGTCTCCCACACTGCAGGGGGATTATGGAAACAGAACACCACCCAAAGTGTCAACACCAGGCTTGACCCCCCTTTCATCAGTAATCATATGAAGTGGACCCAGTTAGTCAGAGTTGATAACTCAGAGATAATAAACATGCAAGTGCTTTGAAAACTACAAATGACTGTATAAATATTACAGAGGAATAAGTCAATGAAACGGACAGTAAGTATCCCTAGCATATTCTAATATTCACCATATGGGTGATTATCACTGTAAAATTATCTCTTTCCAGAAAGCCTAAAGCTAATGGGAGAAAGATATAAACTGAGATATTTTTACACTGTGGTCTTTTACATTGCTTTCTCTATAAAGCAGCTGCATATTTGAATCTTACTCTGAATTATTAATTTTCTAAGAGTTTGAGGACTCTGAGTAAAGATATTAATGCTGCAAGAATTAATCAAGGTATAAATAGTATTATTACTCCATTAATAAGTTATTCCATGCAAATACTATAAAGTTTTCTACTATGTTCATATTTGAAAGCAGAGCAAAAAAATGGATAAATATTCTTTAACCTTTTTCAACTGTGATTCCATCTTCAGACATTCCTCCTTCTTCTGCTCCAAAGCAATTTCTAGAGTCTTAAGCCGTGAGTCCTTTTTCAGTCCTGAGGAAGCCAGGGACGAGGCATGTTCTTTCAGATCCAAGAGTGAAGCCTAAAAGAAGCAATGCATATCTAGAATAAACACTATTTATTAACCAAATGGAGACTGAATTTATTAAATTTATTTTCCTGGTGGTTTCTAGTCTCTTTCCATTACCATACACTGACATATTTCCAAGAACACAAAATATAAAATAGCAGCATTACCTCTGGCTTTCAAGTCCTAACTGAAACAAAATGAATCCCCCAAAAAGGTCAACTGAATAGTGACTTAAGGAGCTCTAGCAATACATATCCATTCTCACAAAATAAATGGAAGAAGGTCAACCTCTGTGGATATAAGCAGTCAATCTTAGTGGCTACACTAATTTTCTCTTTTAGAAGAAATATTCTATTAGAAACTTCAATCTCTATACATTTCTATTCTCCCTAAAGGTATTAGGAAGAAAACTCTGAGAATGTCCCTAAAGCTCATGATTATCTGATCATGAGGCATTAGGCACTTCTGCTGTTCAGGTGGCACACGAGGCTCTCCAGAAGTGAGATGGAAATACATGAAGGCACCTATCTGATCAAGAGTTGTGTAAGGGTTCCTGCTGGTGTTGAGGTGATCCCTAAGAGTGGCTGTAAACAGACTCCTGCTAGTGCATATTCCCTCCATCCGTCACCTTTCTTACCAATGGCACAATACTTCTCCAAATGTACCTGGAGAAGTACTGTTATTTTGGAATCTACAAAGTGTCATTAACAAGTAAGAAACCAACTCCTAATAGCTGGAAGAGGTAGGAGGAAATGAATCATTCCATCTAAGCTTCCTGAAACAGCCTTGGCTCTAAGAAGATTCTGTAAACCTCCCACGAGACCCTTTTCGGCTTGCGTTTTGTCCACACCAACAACATGCACACAGTGCGCTGACTAAGCAGATCACGCACTCCCCTGGGGGCGATCCCGACCTCTTTCTCTGAGAGGTCGCCCTGCAGCATGCTGACTTTCTCTTTCAGGTCTTTAAGGTCTTTCTTGTAGTTGTCAATTTCCTCCTGCTTTTCCCGCTCATCTCGGTCGCGCTGCTCCTTCAAGCGTTCAATTGTCCGCTCCTGTTAAGAGAGGACATCAGTGCATAGAAAATTCCTTTCTAGGGGACTTCCCTGGTGGTCCAGTGGCTAAAACTCAGGGCTCCCAATGCAGGGAGCCTGGGTTCAACCCCTGGTTAAGGAACTAGATCCCGCATGCCACAACTAAAGATCCCACCTGCTGCAAGGAAGGTCGAAGGTCTCATATGCTATGACTAAGACCCCCTTGCAGCCTCACAAATAAATAAATGTTTTAAAAAAAAAAAAAAAAAGAAAATTCCTTTCTACTTCTACCTCATGACTACAATTCAGTTCTAAGCTCATGCAGTTTCACACTTCCATCCTCCACTTAAAGAAGACAGTGACAGGTCATTAATAATTTACTTTTTAAAGAATCCATCCTTCCTGCCTATCTTGCTATAACATATATCTGGCTTTGTTCTTTTGATTCCCTTAGGTTTATTTCCCAGTAATCTTAAGTAGTATTAGATACCACTAAAGTATTCTTTCAAATAATCTTGTTTATTCAATTCCCAAGTAACAAAAAACTTACATGTATATATACCCTAAGGACAGTAAGTACCAAATATTTCTTCTCTCTATATAATTCACATGTTGCTACAAAGCAATGGAAACAATTCCCACACCAAAGAGGAAGAGGTTGGAGAGATTATGATTTGTTGAGCTTAAGCATCAAGAAAGATAAAGAAAAAAGAAACCATTAAAACTTCTGTCAACAGATACTCAGGAAGTTTGAAAGCTGAAGCAATTTAAGTATATTTCTGGGTATTATTTCTGAATAGATTTGGGGATCAAGCCATGATCCCTGGGCAGGCAGCTTGAAGCATTCTGCATCCAAGAGGCTTAAGGAACAGTAACTGTATTCCTTAAATTAAAAAAAAAAAATTCCAATTAAAATGCCCCACCAAGAGTCTTTAAACCTTTTCCAAGACATTAACACTTGTCACACTGAGCTACTTCTTTATTTACTCAATCATACCTGAAAAAACGAGGTTTGCTCACGAAGGCAAAATGAAATGGCAAGGCCACAACTTGAAAAACAGCAAGTACATTGTATTAAAAACTAAAGCCCATGAAGGTAAGAGGTCCCAGTGTGGCACAGTGAG
>SJYW01047922.1:654055-672955 GCA_006410735.1 Raphicerus campestris | reverse complement strand
AAACTAATACAACACTGTAAAGCAATTATACTCCAATCCTATAATTAATTAAAATATTTTTCAAATAAAAAAAGTTTGTCTTCAGCAGACAGTCAACAGGCAGCACATGGCTGATTCTCTAGAAACTTTAGCCCCTGCCCTCCAGCATGGACTCCACCCTGCCCAGCAACAGATGCTTAAACCACCAACAATAAAAATGGACCTTTTTTCCCTCACACTATCAGCAGTAAGGGCAGCTCTTCTCCCTTCTGCCAAAGCGACTTCCTTTGTCTTCTCTCCCCAAGTCTCATCACCCAAATGACTTCTGGATTCACGAGGAGGCAGACAAGGCATTGTGTGTGAGGAATCTGGGCCCGTCACCCACCTTCTCGGCAAGGGCCTCTTCCAGAGTGGTCAGGGCGGTGTCGGTGTTGGTGGTGTCCGCCTGCAAGGACTTGACTCGCTCCTTCAAGCTGCTCATCTGCTTTTCCTTATCTCTAAGCTGCTCTTGGAGGTTTTCAATCTGAGTTGTGAATAAAAATCATTTTAAGTTGGAAACAGATAGGTTAGGGTTGTTTGTGAGTATGTGTTCCGTAGAAATAATTTAATCCTAAGAGTTTTAGAATTCCATGCAAAGCTTTAAGCTGAGAATTTATAGCTGAGAAAGAGAAATCACACACATTGGCAGGGGGGCGGGGGAGTTAACGGGCACACATGTGGAGTCATGATTCTCAAGAAGTAACTAAGGAGAAAAGACTGCACATACAGGGATAGGGAGGAGGAGAAGAACTAAAGAGAAGAGCCACGAGCAGTAACTGGATTACCCCCCAGCAATGGTGTGGATGCCCAGAGGGACTCCTCTAAAAAGCGCTGGAGGAGGACAGGGAATGGACCAGCGGGACAGTAAGAAAAACAAACCAGCGTGTAAAGGAGCAACTGTTTTTAAGTGATAGTGTTCAAGTTAGATTCTTGTATCACCTTTTATCCAAACAGCAAGGATTATCAATGAAATTTATTACTATAGCTACTCATTCTTTCATATACACTTAACATGTGTTCATTTAATCAAAATAAGTAGTGCTGAATTCTCTACTATAAGCCAGGAATGGGTGACACAAAGAGAAGTGAACAGNTATCAATGAAATTTATTACTGTAGCTACTCATTCTTTCATATACACTTAACATGTGTTCATTTAATCAAAATAAGTAGTGCTGAATTCTCTACTATAAGCCAGGAATGGGTGACACAAAGAGAAGTGAACAGACCCATTTTCATTAGAAGATGGGACGAGGACTTTCGGAAGCTGCGCCCAGGACATGGACACGGGTAGGCAGGCGGGAACTATGAGGGACTTTTAAGCAAAGAAATGGTCTAGTCACGTTCTCTGTTTCAGACTGATTAATTCTGATGGCTGTGGAGAAGATATCTAAGGGGACTTATGTAGAGACACGACAACAATTAGGAGACCGTATCAATGCAGGTAACAGAGCTTGGAAACTAAATAAGCTGAGAGAGATGGAAAAGACGGGATGGGCTTGTGAAAGTGTGGAAACAGCATGTTATCAGTAAGGAGACAAGTGTAGGTACAGTGAAAAAACAGTAAGAAAAGATATGGAGGAACTTAGATGTTCTTGATAAGCTAAAGGAAAAAAATTAATAAGGCGACTCCTAAAACTCAAGAATGTCATTCTTTTGTTTAGCATATATTTGCACTCCTGCTACAGGACAGGCACTTTTCCAGGTGTTGAGAATTAATTAAAACAAACAACCCCGTCCTCAAAGAGCTTATATCCTACCTACATGGTAGACAGTTGATGAATAAATAAAATGAACATGGTACTCAGGACAGTGGGTAAGTCCTATAGAGAAAAATGAAGCAGAAGAATACAATCATTGTGTGTTCTTGAACTAGCTGGTTTATCTCACACAGCTTTCAAAAAGCAACATGTCTCACCCCCATGAACAAGATGACCACAGTCTACACTCCTCCATACATGAACATATTACATTGACACATATATACACTGCATTCTTTTGTCTATCTATACTTTTATCACATTTATCTCCATTAGTCCATCTATCTATACATTATAACGCTAATCTCCAACCATAATCATTCATTTTATACATATCTCCACAAGTAGACTGAATCCTACTTCTTCACATTGTAATGCTAATCTCCAACCATAATCATTCATTTCATGCACATCTCCACAAATAGACTGAAGNCACATATACACTGCATTCTTTTGTCTATCTATACTTTTATCACATTTATCTCCATTAGTCCATCTATCTATACATTATAATGCTCATCTCCAACCATAATCATTCATTTTATACATATCTCCACAAGTAGACTGAATCCTACTTCTTTACATTGTAATGCTAATCTCCAACCATAATCATTCATTTCATGCACATCTCCACAAATAGACTGAAACCGACTTCTCCACCCCAGTATTTACCTTAGTATCTGGCACACGTCATGTCCATGATAAATCTGGCTCATTAATCAGTAAGTAATATATAATCTTGGACTTTTATAAACTGTATTTAGGCATACACATAAACTTTTGCCAAGAAAGGAACTACAAAAGAACCCTAGATCCAACCTTAAAATAATTTCCTACATCAATCAACTTAATACTGTACTATAAGCTCTTTAAGGGTCTGCTTCCTTCCAAAGGGGGAAGAAAAGCAAAGGTCCCTCTCTAGAGTCAATGAGACTTTCACAGCAGAAGAAATAGGCTAAGCAAAAAAGATTCGGTGAATTCGATGAACTTATCAATAGGAGATCATGAAAACTGTGAAGCTTGGATTTTTACTCTTTAACAAGAAACTAATCCTACAGGTCAACCACTGAAACTGGTTCCAGCCTTTTCAGTGCCAATAAAGTCTAAGCCTCCTGTCTGAGAAAAGAATATCACGTACGAAGAAGTGTTAGTTCCCTTTAGTTTAATCAGACCCTCCTATTGGACTCATACGGATCAGTATTTCGGTAAACTCACAACCACTAAAGAGTTTTGCCACTTAAAAATCTGCTGCTGCTGCTGCTGCTAAGTCGCTTCAGTCGTGTCCGACTCTGTGCAACCCCAGAGATGGCAGCCCACCAGGCTCCCCCGTCCCTGGGATTCTCCAGGCAAGAACACTGGAGTGGGTTGCCATTTCCTTCTCCAATGCGTTAAAGTGAAAAATGAAAGTGAAGTCGCTCAGTCGTGTCTGACTCTTAGCGACCCCATGGACTGCAGCCCACCAGGCTCCTCCGTCCATGGGATTTTCCAGGCAAGAGTACTGGAGTGGGGTGCCACTGCCTTCTCCGACTTAAAAATCTAGCACACCATAAACACACAGAATGCAATGCCCTAGTGCTTACATGTTTAACCAGCTGTGCACCTAATTCTAGTTGCTAACATATAAACCCTACTCAAATAAAAAGATACAATCAGGTTGTTGATTAGATTTTCTCGCCAACAAAGCTAACATATAAAACTTAATCAAATAAAAAGATACAATCACGGTGTCGATTAGACCTTCTTACCCAGAAAGAGCAGTACCATAGCTTTTCTTACAAAACGAAATTTCCCAAAACCAACCAAGTTTTACATGTAAGAAAATAAGAGGTCTCTTTTATGAGCCTGCCTAATATACAAACAGCCCTTACATGTGTAATAAGGATAGTACCCTTCGTTCTCCTCCATTGTCAACATCTAAGAAATTAAAACATTAACTGTTAACGACTTCACTTGTATAATTTATATGTAGTCCGACTATTAAAGGAATCCATTTATTCTCTGCTGGTTACAAAAAAAACAACTTTCCTGATATACTCGGGTATAGAAGCTGCTAAACTAGGTAAAATCCCCTTTAACAAGTTCCCCCTAAGCTGCTTTCTTATTCAATCACTCAGCTGTCTAAACAGATTGTTGAGTTGGAGGGGAGGAAAAGGATGGCTATTCTTGGACTATTTACTTCTAAAGAGCAGAAATAAACATTCCATAGTGAGAGGAACTGACAAAATGAAAAAAGGGCAGTGGTCACTAAAACTGCCTTCTTTGGGGCAAGTTGCCATCAGTGAGGAAGACTTGAAACAGACTTGAAATAGATGCAGATACGTGCAAAGTAGCTACATAGGCATCAAACAAACTCCCTCCTGTGTGCGAGGAGGGTGTATACAAAACATTTTTAGTTATCCAGCAGCGGGATGGACAACAGTTAATCCTAAGAACTCCTCTTGTATATCCTCACTTTGTTTGTTGTTCTTTAGTTGCTAAGTTCTGTCTGACTCTTTGTGATCCCATGTTGTAGCCTGCTAGGCTCCTCAGTCCGGGGGGAACTCTGTAGGGAAGAATACTGGAGTGGGTAGCCATGCCCTTTTTTGGGGGATCTTCTCAACCCAGGGATCGAACCCAGGTCTCAAGCACTGCAGGCAGATTCTTTACTGTCTTAGCACCAGGGAAGCTGTGGACCTGATGATTAATGGAGAGGTCCAATTAGGTAATACAAAAAGCCTAATATCATAGGAAAGAACTAACAATGAAGAATTCAAGAAGGAAATATTTTTTAAATAATTATTTAGAGAAAAAAGACATTTTCCTTAAAATGATCCCTCTAATTAAGAGTATATCCCTGGTAACTGGGCTGGGATGAAAAGAGAAATAATATAACTATTACACTACATAGAGCCTTTCTTTTTCTTATACAATTTTTATTTTACAAAGAGAGAAGAAAACTGATGGAGGAAGAAGACTGATGCTGCATGCAGGCTGCAGATGAATCCATCGATCTGCACAGCAGCTCCATATTGGCACAGATTTCTTAACATCTTTTGTTTTGGTTTATATCAGCATTTCCAGTTGTCAGAAACCATCATGTTTCAACATGGGTGATTTATTCCTACTCAAGTGGAACTGATTACTCTGCCAGGCCCTAATCACTGAGCGAAGGTAGAGGAGACTTTCTATAGGTTGTAGTACTAAGGACAAGAAATCCCCCAATACTTCTCGCAGCCACCTACCTACTCTGAGCATCATTTGAAATTTTTCAATGATGCCTCCACACTTATTCTAAGCAGTCATCAGTATCAAATTTATTGTGTGAAGTAGGTTCAGGAATCTTAGGCTCTTCCTTTCTTTTTTTAAATCATGTATCTACTTGGTGCTTTTCTCAGACATTAATTATCAGCATATCCTGCATTTATTCTAATTATCCTTCTGAACCTGTATTTACTAGGTTTCCATGGTAGCTCAGTGGTAAAGAATCCCCCTGCCAATGTAGGAGATGCAGTTTCAATCCCTGGGTTGGGAAGATTCCCTGCAGTAGGAAATGGTAACCTACTCCAATATTCCTGCCTGGAGAATTCCATGGACAGAGGAGCCTGGTGGGCTACAGTTCATGGAGTTGCAAAGAGTCAGACACAGCTGAGCAACTGAGCACACGAACACAGGAACCCTTGTATCCCGACTTGTTTCACAAATTCTGGTGATTTTGAAGCAGGAGTTCAATGATGACCTTAAGGTATGTCTCACATTCCAGTCCACACAAATGAGCCATGGGCATTTTTATACATGAAGAGCACCAACTGTTTTCATGAGATTGTCAGAAGAGTAGAAGAAAGTTAAAAATCATTAATCGGTGGCATTGAGTCTTTCCTGGTGGCTCAGATGGTAAAGCATCTGCCCGCAATCCAGGAGACCCGGGTTTGATCCCTGGGTTGGGAAGATCTCCGGGAGAAGGAAATGGCAACCCACTCCAGTACTCTTGCCTGGGGAATCCCACAGACGGAGGAGCCTGGTAGGCTACAGTCCATGGGGTCGCAAAGAGTCGGACATGACTGAGCGACTTCACTTCTATTCAAATACCCTCAATACTGTCTACAATGAATAGTCACTTCACTTAGAACTGCCTGCTTCGCTGCTGTGTCAGAGTCTGGTCTGGCTGGGATGCTGGGAGGACAGAATGACAGGAATAGCAGGTCCTCACTATAAGCAACCAAAACCCAAGAACCTCATCAAATTTAGTGAATTTTCCTTGGTCAACTTGAATGATTTTTCTAAGCTGAAAAACCCCTGTAGGAAAAGAAAAAGTGTTAGGAGATAAAAGTAAGGAGGTCTAGCAATCACAGGAAGATGAAACAGATAAAGAATATAAAACATGTCTGATGCTAGAAGCTATTTTCTGGTGAGGGTATACATTGGTGTGACAGAGAGAAGGAAGGGTACAGAAAGTGACTTCGTCAAAGTCTGATTTCATATTAACTTCTTCAGGCGGTTAATTATTTCAGCTTCTCAACTTGAGTTGACAGGCACCTAGGCATCTATCCAAACAGGGATTCCCACAGGTGAGAAGGCAATGCAAGTTAATTCATGTCAAATGAGAAGCAGTTTTAATCAGAATATTAACTGTGCTTTGAAACTTTGATCAAGCGGTTGCCTTTTTTTTTTTTTCAAATCCTTTATCCCTTTCCAGATACCTATCTATGTCTTTATACTCTGACTAGTTCCTCCTACAAGGTCTCCTGAGAGACTACCAAGAATAACCTTTGTCCCGAAAGGGACCTGACCCTTTCATATTGACTTGTTAATGACCATTTTTCAAGTTTAAAATGTGTATTCAGTCAAAACAGAATTCAGGACAGTCCAAACTAGAGCCTGCAAGAATCTGAGGATATTAATATGGCACACGATCAACCGAAAATGGACACATTCCATAAATCCTCAAATTATTTACTAAGCTGCTCAAAAGTCCAAAGAAATGATGTTTTAATACGGGTCAAAATTACTTCTATGTTGTACAAAGCATTAAGCATAAGCCTTTGACTAGTTCTTATTTACATTATGCTTTAGCCATTGAAAATACAGAATTTATCCAAAGGCCACATTCTCTCAGGTCCACCTTTAGTGCCTCCACGATAATGTTGGTAGAACAGGGCTTCACATTTCCCCAGGTAAAAAATACAAAGCTCTTTAAAAACATATCCACTCTTATCCCAGGAATGCAAGACTGATTCAACATACAAAAATCAGTCAACACAACAGTCAGACATGACTGAGCAAACATATAGACGATGCTGACAAAAATGAAGTTAAATCAGACTTTCCAAGTTCAACCATCTACCCTCCTTAAAGGTTTACTTGAAAAGGTGGTGGGGGGGGGAGTTATGTAAGCAAAGTAAATCCACATGGAGCACACTCCCCAGCAGAAATACCACCGTCAATCAGACTTCATTGACTATGTATTGTTTTTTCAATAAAATACTGCAAGAATTTAGCTATATATATTTTCCACTAAGAAAAACACGTTAATTTTTTTTATAAAAATAAGTAAAAGAAAGAAAAGGGAAAATCCTAATGCCTAAGTATATTAAGCTTTCAACTTAAATCCAGTTAGGGCCTGACCTTGTCTTCTTCTAACTTAGCTAATAGCTTGTGACTTTAAAACAATATTTAGAAAACACTACAAGTAATTCTTATTAAAAATCATTCTTGCTGTTTAGTCACTGAGTCGTGTCCAACTCTTCTGTGACCCCATGCAGCCCCTCTCAGGCTCCTGTGTCCATGAAATTTCCCAGGCAAGAATACTGGAGTGGGTTGCCATTTCCTTCTCCAGGGGGTCTTTCCAACCCAGGGATCGGACCCGCATCTCCTACATTGGCAGGTGGATTCCTCACCACTGAGCCACCAGGGAAGCCCTTGTTAAAGACAAGGCAGCACAATTTTTGACATATTAATTTTCCCAGAATAAATTAGTAAATGTTGTTTTCAATGATAAAACACGTCTTTTCATTTTATGATATGGGAAAACTGAAGAACTAACACAGTCTTAAAGACTCCACAGGAAACAAAGTATACAAAGAGCCTGTTCTTCCTAATTCCTACCGAAAGCAAAATAACAAGAGACTTAAAAGAACCAGTCTAGAACCAAGAAAGGGGAAACCGTCTAACTCCATGCATCAGTAGCTTTCCGCTACTGTTAGATCAGAACTCTAAATACTGAAACTCAGGACACTGGAGATGCAGGCCAGGCAAAAGAAACAGACGTTACAGAGCAGAGACAGGAGAGATGATAACACCTGCGTCAGCAAATTAAACTCCAAGCTCCATTACCATTTATAATCCATCAAGCAAGGGGCAGTACAATTTTAACACACATTCTGAATGCAGCTCAGATTCAAATACTCAGTTACATTTTCCAGGTCAGTGGTTTATTATAAAAATAAGAGATCTACTGTAACACAAAACTACTTTAAACCATCGGGGGGGAGAGCCCTGCAAAGGAGGGGCCGACGCTAATCCTGTTGTACAGCACGCCTGGCCATCTGCTATTATCTCATTTCATTCTTGGAGCACAAGGCTATCACCATGCATATAAATACGTTCATTGCCTAGAAAGCAAGAGATGGTGGGCGGGTAGGGAAGGCCCAGTTTAGTTCAGTCACTCAGTCGTGTCCGACTCTTTGTGACCCCATGGACTGTAGCACATCAGTCTTCCCTGTCCATCACCAACTCCTGGATCTTGCTCAAACTCATGTCTATTGAGTCAGTGATGCCATCCAACCATCTCATCCTCTGTTGTCCCCTTCTCCTCTTGTCTTCAATCTTTTTCAGCATCAGGGTCTTTTCAAATGAGTCAGTTCTTTACATCAGGTGGTCAAAGTATTAGAGTTTCAGCTTCAGCATCAGTCCTTCCAATGAATATTCAGGACTGATTTCCTTTAGGATGGACTGGTTGGATCTCCTTGCAGTCCAANTTTGCTTTGGCTCCATCCCTTCATTCTACTGGAGTTATGTCTCCACTGATCTCCAGTAGCATATTGGGCACCTACTGACCTGAGGAGTTCCTCTTTTGGTATCCTATCATTTTGCCTTTTCATACTGTTCTTGGGGTTCTCAAGGCAAGACTACTGAAGTGGTTTGCCATTCCCTTCTCCAGTGGACCACATTCTGTCAGACCTCTCCACCATGACCTGCCAGTCTTGGGTGGCCCCATAGGGCATGGCTTAGTTTCACTGAGTTAGACAAGGCTGCAGTCCTAGTGTGATTAGAGTGACTAGTTTGCTGTGATTATGGTTTCAGTGTGTCTGCCCTCTGATGCCCTCTTGCAACACCTACCATCTTACTTGGGTTTCTATTACTTTGGACGTGGGGTGTATCTCTTCATGGCTGGTCCTGGCTGCTTCACTATATCCCACATGTCTCAACAAGTTCACTTGCCTTGACTGAAGATCCCAAGTGCCGCTGCTCCTTACCCTGGACGAGAAGTATCTCCTCAACACTGCCCCTCCTGACCTTGAACGTGGAATAGCTCCTCTAGGCCCTCCTGCGCCCTCGCAGCCACTGCTCCTTGGATGTGGGATAGCTCCTCTCGGCTGCTGCCCCTAACCTCAGACACGGGGTAGCTCCTCTCACCTGCGCTTGTGCGCCGTCGCAGCAGGGCAGTTATTTTGTAGACTGTCCCTCAATCTGGGTGTACCTGATTTATCTTCATGATTATGTTCAGTTTATTTGCCTTCTGAGAGTTAGCCAAGATGTGATGCTGTGTTTATCTAATTGCATCTTATCCGGTGGCATGTGTACATGTGTGCTAAGTTGCTTCAGTCGTGTCCAACTCTTTGAGACCTTATGGACTGTAGCCCACCAGGCTCCTCTGTCCGTGGGATTCTCCAGGCAAGAATACTGGAGTGGGTTGCCATCCCCTTCTCTAGGAGATCTTCCCTACCCAGGAATTGAACCCGCAACTCTCATGTCTTCTGTGTTGGCAGGCAGGTTCTTTACCACTAGAGCCACCTGGAAAGTCTGCAATAAGTATTACACATCCAGTTACAGGGTGCAAATCTAGCTTTTCCACAAAGCCTTCCCCTCACTAAAAATGATGGTCTCATTTGGGTTTTCTGGGACTTCTCTGGTGGTCCAGTGGCTAAGACTCTGCATTCCCGATACAAGGAGCCCAGGTCAGGAAACTATATCCCACATGCCTCAACAAGTTCACTTGCCTTGACTGAGGATCCCAAGTGCTACACCTAAAAGGTCCCACCTGCTGCACCTAAGACCCAGTGCAGCCAAATTTTTTAAAAAGTAAGAAAAAACTGCTCATCTGGGTTTTCTGTTCTGTCAGTGACACATTAGCTCAGATGGATACTCTGCATAGTATCAAGGGCAAGGTGATATCCTTAAGTCAGAGTAAGCTTTACCTTTAAAAGGAAGATTTTTTTTCTCCTATTTTCCCCTAAAATGGTTTTCCTTTCCAAAAAAAAAAAAAAGAAAATCATACCCATTTTTCTTTCTATCCAATTATTTAAAGTACCAATGAAAGTGGGGAGATGCTTCAAATATAACATTAATGGAAAAAGAGAACAAATAGCATCCAAGACTGGATTCTTAGTATCTCAGTTTGTAAAAGAAAGTGAAGCTGCTCAGTCATGTCTGACTCTTTGCTACCCCGTGGACTGTAGCCCACCAGCCTCCTGTGTCCATGGGATTCTCCAGGCAAGAATACTGGAGTGGGTTGCCATTTCCTTCTCCAGAGGATCTTCTCGACCCAGGGATCGAACCCAGGTCTCCCACATTGCGGCCAGATGCTTTAACCTCTGAGCCACCAGGGAAGCATAAAAGAAAATGTGGGTGTGTTTATTGTGTATGCACACTGACAGACAAAAAGATTGGTGATAAACCACAAAACTCACAGAAGTAATCTTTGGAATTTTTTTCCTTTTTATATTTCTTTATTCCTTCCTGTACTTTCCAAATATTCCACAAATAACATGTATTACTATTTTAAAATACTTCATGAAAAGTGAGGTACTTAAAAGGTATTTTTCTCTGTTGAAAAACTAATATACATTGTTGTTGTTCCTTGTCTTTTTGTTCTCTCATGAAAATTTTCCTTCATAGCAAAATGATCACTCTTACCTCTCTTCTGTCCTCGGACAATCCCTGGAATACTGCTTCCCAAACTTGCATGTTCCAATTTCTTCTCCCTCAACACCCGCTCCATGGCTGATTTTGTCCACTCACACTTCACTTGCCCATCATATACTCGTATTTCTCCTAAGCTCCAAACCCACATATACACTCACTTACTGTATATCTCTTCTTGGATGCCTCACAGGCATCATAAACTCAACACACCCCAGACTGAAATCGTTCCTGGTTTCACCCTTCCGCTTGTCCCTGCCTGCCAGTCACACATTCCTCCTGTCTGCTCCTCATCTCATTGAAAGTCACCACCAGCTGCTCTAGTGTCTCTTCATTTCCCTCCCCTTTACATCTTGGTCAATCACCAATTTTTACACAGATTTCAGTTCTTCGTTACCACTTTAATATTACTATTTTTCTTCATCCCAGCTACCACCACCATCTCTCACCTGGGTTAGCAGGAAACCGTCTCCTACCTGGTATTCCTGACTCCAGTCAGTTTCCACTGCCACATGCCCACCAGAGTGATCTTTATAAAATGAAAACAACTCCATGGCACTCTCCTTCTTAAAATTCTTCACTGAATTCTTTTTTAAGTTAAAAATACTGACTTGTTTGGCTGCACAGGGTCTTCCTTCCGGCACTGTGAGATCTGCTTTAGTGGCAGCATGTCAGCTCTTAGTTGTGGCAAACCTGGGGCCCCTGCCTTGGGAGTGGGGAGTCTTGGCCACTGGACCACCAGAAAAGTCCCAAATTCTTCACTGAATTTTTTTGGTCTGTTTTGTATTTTTATAATTTCACGGGCTCTAGGGTGCACATGCTTTAGCAGTTGTGGTATGAGGGCCAGTAGTTGCAGTTACTGGACTCTATACCACAGGCTTAGTAATTGTGGGCACATGGGCTTAGTTGTTCCCCGGCATGTCGGATCTCAAAGGCAATGCCAAAGAGTGTTCAAACTGCTGCACAATCGCACTCATCTCACAGGCTACTAAAGCAGTGCTCAAAATTCTCCAAGCTAGGCTTCAACAGTACATGAATCGAGAACTTCCAGATGTTCAAGCTGGATTTAGAAAAGGCAGAGGAACAAGAGATCAAATTGCCAACATCCGTTGGATCATCGAAAAAGCAAGAGAATTTCAGAAAAACATCTACTTCTGTTTCATTGACTACACCAAACCCTTTGACTGTGTGAATCACAACAAACTGTGGAAAATTCTTCAAGAGAGGAAATACAGGACCACCTTACGGGTCTCCTGAGAAATCTGTATGCAGGTTAAGAAGTAACAGTACCAGACATGGAACAATGAACTGGTTCCAAATTGGGAAAAGAGTACATCAAGTCTGTACATTGTCACTCTGCTTATTTAACATCTATGCAGAGTACATCATGCGAAATGCAGGGCTGGATGAAACTCAAGCTGGAATCAAGATTGCCAGGAGAAATATCAATAACCTCAGACACACACATGACACCACCCTTATGGCAGAAAGTGAAGAACTAAAGAGCCTCTTGATGAAAGTAAAAAAGGAGAGTGAAAAAGTTGGCTTAAAGCTCAACATTCAGAAAACTAAGATCATGACATCCGGTCCTATCACTTCATGGCAAATAGATGGGGAAACAATGGAAACAGTGTCAGACTTTACTTTTGGGGCTCCAAAATCACTGCAGTGGTGACTACAGCCATGAAATTAAAAGACGCTCCTTGGAAGAAAAGTTATGGCCAACCTATGTAGCATATTAAAAAGCAGAGACAATACTTTACCAAAAAAGGTCCGTCTAGTCAGAGCTTTGTTTTTTCCAGTAGTCATGTATGAATGTGAGAGTTGGACTATAAAGAAAGCTGAGCGCCGAGGAATTGATGCTTTTGAACTGTGATGTTGGAGAAGACTCTTGAGAGTCCCTTGGACTGCAAGGAGATCCAACCAGTCAACCCTAAAGGAAATCAGTCCTGAATATTTATTGGAAGGACTGATGCTGAAGCTGAAGCTCCAGTATTTTGGCCACCTGGATGTGAAGAATCAACTCACTGGAAAATACTTTGATGCTGGGAAAGACTGAAGGTGGGAGGAGAAGGGGNTTATTGGAAGGACTGATGCTGAAGCTGAAGCTCCAGTATTTTGGCCACCTGGATGTGAAGAATCAACTCACTGGAAAATACTTTGATGCTGGGAAAGACTGAAGGTGGGAGGAGAAGGGGATGACAGAGGATGATATGGTTGGCTGCCATCACCAACAGGATAGATGTGAGTTTGAGTAGGCTCCGGGAATTGGTGATAGACAGGGAAGCCTGATGTGCTGCAGTCAATGGGGTCTCAAAGAGTTGGACACGACTGAGCAACTGAACTGAACTGATGACAATATATGTGTAAGTCTGCACACTGAAAATCACTTGTCACTCAATACATATGGAATGAGTAAATAAATAAAGTTGGTATGGTCTAAACTCAGGACCATGTAGTCTGACCCCAGAACCTCTACTCCTAACCTTTTACAGCAAACACAGTGAATATTTTTTGCTTCTAATATAAAAGTATTCTGTCTTTAAGTTTTATTATTTAATTTCCACAAGGGCATAGGTCTCTGTAGTTATAGCTCCCAAATGTCTGGAACTTCCTAACATTTAGTGACAATAAAACTTGAATACTAAAATAATCTCAGTTTGGGACTTCCCTCGTGGTCCAATGGTTAAGACTTCACCCTCCAATGCAGGGAGTGAGGATTCGAACTCTGATTGGGGAATTAAAATTCCACATGCCTTGGTGCCAAAAAGCCAAAACATTAAATCAAAGGCAATACTATAACAAATTCAATAAATAATTTAAAATTGGTCCATATCAAAAAATCTTTAAAAATTCTGAGTTTGGGTCTTAAAACATCATCTTAAGAATTCTTAGAGTGCAGAGCAATGAGAAATGGTGGCCGAGACTAGTGGCTTAACAAAAAATTGGCCGTGCAAGTTACCTGTATCTGCAAACTTGGAAAGAATGTCTTGTCACAATCTCCTGCAAAAATGTCAGGTTAGTCTTATTCTCAGTGGTTGGCCATACCTGTATGTGCAAACATTTTGCTGTTTTGAATCACATCAAGGGCAATAAATACTCATATCATTGGAAGCTGCAATAAAAGTTGCAGCAACTGAATAACATTGCATCCTAAAAGAGAATGACAGAGTCTGGTACCAGGTCTCAGCTGTGCAAGGAATAGAGTTAAGGAATATGGTAAGCATGCTCAGATAACTGCCTGAGCAGCTAAAGGAGGTCTGAGTGTGGGCATGACCTCATTTCAGTCTCTCATCTTTATGAGTCAAGGTGGACCCTTCTAGAAAGAGCTCAGTTCCTTAAAAAAAAAAAAAAAAAGTAAGGACATGAGGGAAATGAGTATGATGTGATATTAAGTTAAAAATGTAGAAAAGTCCATGCTAATTGTATCTAGCTACAGTGGTGTTTGCCTGAAGAGGCAGAGTTTTCTGAAAAATGAATCCCTTTATTTTCGAAAACTTCAGCTTTTCCCCTCTCTCCTGAAAGAGAACTGTATCAGAACCACGGGAGGGTAGTCAGGACCATACCTGAGTTCTCCAGCACAGAGAAGAAACAGATTCATCCCACAGGGGTTAAGTCCCCGAGAGATGGATCATTGGCCTCATGCTTCCAGGGCATGCAGATGTGCAGCTGCCCGGGTTCAGTTTACAGGTTTCTGATTGTATATTCTTGACCTGTGAAAACGGACACAAGTGCCAAGCTTGGTAATGACACCGTCACAGATCCACCTGGAGACTATCTAGAGAGGCCACTTCTCTAGAGTGTGCATTTGAAGCACATGTTGAAGTTGAACTGTAAGCATAATCTAACTGTTAAATAGCAGCCCTGGGGACAAGCCAGGAGCCAGCTGTTTGTGGAAGCCTTCTTCTATTCACTAGCTATGAAGATCTTGGAGATAATCAGGAAAATCTCTCTCCCCGAACAGAGATTCTCCCAGCTTACTTGTTCCCATAACCAAATTGGGTGACATTTGGGGATAAAGAAAAAACCAAGGAGCTTTTCAACTTGATAAACTNTATTAGAGTTTCAGCTTCAGCATCAGTCCTTCCAATGAATATTCAGGACTGATTTCCTTTAGGATGGACTGGTTGGATCTCCTTGCAGTCCAACTCAAGAGTCTTCTTCAACACCACAGTCCAAAAGCATCAATTCTTCAGCACTCAGCTTTCTTTATAGTCCAACTCTCACATCCATATATGACTAATGGAAAAACCACAGCTTTGACTACACAGATCTTTGTTGGCAAAGTAATGTCTCTGCTTTTTAATATGCTTTCTAGGTTGGTCACAGCTATTCTTCTAAGGAGCAAGCATCTTTTAATTTCATGGCTGCAGTCACCATCTGCAGTGATTCATTCTGGAGCCCAAGAATTTAAAGTTTCTCACTGTTTCCATTGTTTCCCCATCTATTTGCCATGAAGTGATGGGATTGGATGCCATGATCTTAGTTTTCTGAATGTTGAGTTTTAAGCCAACTTTTTCACTCTCTTCTTTCACTTTCATCAAGAGACTCTTTAGTTCTTTGCTTTCTGCCATAAGGGTGGTGTCATCTGCCTATCTGACGTTATTGATATTTCTCTCAGCAATCTTGACTCCAGCTTGTGCTTCATCCAGCCTGGCATTTCACATGATGTACTCTGCATAGAAGTTAAATAAGCAAGGTGACAATATATAGCCTTGACATATTCCTTTCCCAATTTGGAACCAGTCCATTGTTTCATGGCCAATTCTAACTGTTGCTTCCTGACCTGCATACAGATTTCTCGGAGGTAAGGTGGACTGGTATTCCCATCTCTTAGAGAATTTTCCAGTTTGTTGTGATCTACACAGTCAAAGGCTTTGGTGTAGTCAAGAAAGCAGATGCTTTTTCTGGAACTCTCTTGCTTTTTCGATGATCCAGCGGATACTGGCAATTTGATCTCTGGTTCCTCTGCCTTTTTAAAATCCAGCTTGAACATCTGGAAATTCTTGGTTCACGTACTGTTGAAGCCTGGCTTGGAGAATTTTGAGCATTACTTTGCTAGTGTGTGAGATGAGTGCAACTGTATGGTAGTCTGAACATTCTTTGGCATTGCCTTTCTTTGGGACTGGAATGAAAATTGACCTTTTCCAGTCCTGCGGTCACTGCTGAGTTTTCCAAATTTGCGGGCATATTGAGTGCAGTGCTTTAACAGCATCATCTTTAAGGATGTGAAATAGTTCAACTGGAATTCCATCACCTCCACTAGCTTTGTTCGTAGTGATGTTTCCTAAGGTCCACTTGACTTTGAATTCCAGGATGTCTGGCTTTAGGTGAGTGATCACACCATTGTGAATATCTGGGTCATGAAGATCTTTTTTTGTATAGTTCTTCTGTGTATTCCTGGAGAATATACTGGAGAAGGGAATGGCAAACCACTTCAGTATTCCTGCCTTGAGAACCCAATGAACAAGGATGGTCCAGACAGAGCCCAAACCGGTCCAGAGTGTGGGACAATCCAGCCATTACCACAGCTGCTACTATTCTCAAAAAACAAAGTTTAACGCATATTTACTAGGCCAAAGTAATACATTATTTACTGGTATTCTCCTTAAATATTAAAATAGCTAAAATATTACTTAAATAAATGGTTATAAGTAATATTTGTGGAAAGATGATCAGAGAATGCAGATGCCAAGAACAAGATGATGATGAAAGTAGAGTTACCATCTCCCTCTGCCTTATGGGATAAATGTCTAAATCAAGAAGCCAAGGGCTAAGTGTCGTGTAGAATTAAGACATGTCTTCAGGAGTATCTCAAGTTCCATGGGTTGGCTTAAAAGCTCAATTTGATTTTTCCTTAAGATGCTATGGAAAAACCAAAATAAACGTTTTGGCCAACCCAATAACTAAAAGGTTATGCTTAATATCCCAATGCAGATCAATTTCTAAAGTTTCTAATAGAAAATCTTCAGGGCCAGGGGAAAGAAAAGTTAAATTTTACTTACTAGTTTACTAAATAAAGCAACAGAATAACAAAGATGGATGCATTCACTGAAAAGCTTCTCATGATGGGAAATGGGAATAACTTTACCAGAGACTCTTAANGGAGAATATACTGGAGAAGGGAATGGCAAACCACTTCAGTATTCCTGCCTTGAGAACCCAATGAACAAGGATGGTCCAGACAGAGCCCAAACCGGTCCAGAGTGTGGGACAATCCAGCCATTACCACAGCTGCTACTATTCTCAAAAAACAAAGTTTAACGCATATTTACTAGGCCAAAGTAATACATTATTTACTGGTATTCTCCTTAAATATTAAAATAGCTAAAATATTACTTAAATAAATGGTTATAAGTAATATTTGTGGAAAGATGATCAGAGAATGCAGATGCCAAGAACAAGATGATGATGAAAGTAGAGTTACCATCTCCCTCTGCCTTATGGGATAAATGTCTAAATCAAGAAGCCAAGGGCTAAGTGTCGTGTAGAATTAAGACATGTCTTCAGGAGTATCTCAAGTTCCATGGGTTGGCTTAAAAGCTCAATTTGCTTTTTCCTTAAGATGCTATGGAAAAACCAAAATAAACGTTTTGGCCAACCCAATAACTAAAAGGTTATGCTTAATATCCCAATGCAGATCAATTTCTAAAGTTTCTAATAGAAAATCTTCAGGGCCAGGGGAAAGAAAAGTTGAATTTTACTTGCTAGTTTACTAAATAAAGCAACAGAATAACAAAGATGAATGCATTCACTGAAAAGCTTCTCATGATGGGAAATGGGAATAACTTTACCAGAGACTCTTAATAGAGTTCATAAGGTAGGACGGGGAGGAAAAAGCACTCAGAGCTAGAGATCTGCCAGGAATTTTTAAGAACCCATATTACAAATGTACGAAGAATGGAGGTGCCATTCTGGGACATGACCCTCTTGGCAAGGACACGACCCACCTTTTTCACTTACAGTGCTCCCTCAGCCTGGAACATCTCAGCCCTTCCCCATCTGCAGACTAAACTTCATGCATCTGACTTTTCTCAGACTCCTCTCACACAAGGTCGAATCTGAAATGCTCTGCTCTGTGCCCATGTATGCCATTCATGTAGTAGCCTCTTTAGCTCTGCGAGTCTGAGACCAGGAGCCACGTCTTGTCTGTGTGCTCATTAGCACAGCACCAGGCGCACAGCAGAAGGTGCTACGTTGTCAGCATGAGTGAAGACGGCGGAGGATGCCTGGGACGACCAGAAGCCCAACAGAATGCAGTGACTGCGACTACAGATGTCCTCAGGAAGGAGAGGAGAGGAGCCGAGGACACTCCCATGTCCACAAATACTCCCTGCCCTAAAACGAATGGTGCTGTCCCACCGCGTGGCTACGCCACAACTCACTCACTCCGCTCTGTCAGTGAATATCTGCACCCTGTTTCCTCAGTTTACATTTCATCTCAAGCCTAACAAGGTTACTACTTGGAGTTCATTTAAAGTATATGTACATGGCAGGGTACCTTTACATTTAATAAGTGCTTTCCAAAATAGCTGTATCTAATTTAAAAGCCCAACAGCACTGCATGACAGAGAAATCCAGTTGCCATATTTACCAATACCTGATACTGTCAGAATTCTTAATTTTTGCTAATATAGCTTAAACTGGTAAGTATAGAATGACTTCTTAATCTTTTACTTTATATTCCCTTGATGACAGTGTGGGTAAACCGGTAACTAACTGTTTATATTTATCTGCTATGTGTATTTTCCTCTTACATCTATTTTCTTAATACGTACATATTTCAATTGCTCAGTTGTGTCCGACTCTTTGTGACCCCATGAATCGCAGCACGCCAGGCCTCCCTGTTCATCACTATCTCTCAGAGTTCACTCAGACTCATGTCCATCAAGTCCGTGATGCCATCCAGCCATCTCATCCTCGGTCGTTCCCTTCTCCTCCTGCCCCCAATCCCTCCCAGCATCAGAGTCTTTTCCAATGAGTCAACTCTTCACATGAGGTGGCCA
>SJYW01047922.1:605723-626537 GCA_006410735.1 Raphicerus campestris | reverse complement strand
AGATTTCTCAAGAGGCAGGTCAGGTGGTCTGGTATTCCCATCTCTTTCAGAATTTTCCACAGTTTATTGTGATCCACACAGTCAAAGGCTTTGGCATAGTCAAGAAAGCAGAAATAGATGTTTTTCTGGAACTCTCTTGCTTTTTCCATGATCCAGCGGATGTTGGCAATTTGATCTCTGGTTCCTCTGCCTTTTCTAAAATCAGCTTGAACATCAGGGAGTTCACAGTTCACGTATTGCTGAAGCCTGGCTTGGAGAATTTTGAGCATTACTTTACTAGCATGTGAGATGAGTGCAATTGTGTGGTAGTTTGAGCATTCTTTGGCATTGCCTTTCTTTGGGATTGGAATGAAAACTGACCTTTTCCAGTCCTGTGGCCACTGCTGAGTTTTCCAAATTTGCTGGCATATTTAGTCCAGCACTTTCACAGCATCATCTTTCAGGATTTAAAACAGCTCCACTGGAATTCCATCACCTCCACTAGCTTTGTTTGTAGTGATGCTTTCTAAGGCCCACTTGACTTCACATTCCAAGATGTCTTGCTCTAGATGAGTGATCACATCATCATAAGGAGCCACTGGCCTCAGACACGGGGTGTCTCCTCCCGGCCGCCGCTCCTGACCTCGGACGCGGGGTGGCTCCTTTCGGCCATTCCTGTGCTGTCACAGCCTGTCACTCTAGGCCGCTGCCCCTGACCTCGAACATAGGGTAGCTCCCCTCGACTGCGGTCAGCATGCTGCCAGCTCGCAGCTGCCTGTGCTCAGTGCCCTTCAAGATTCAAGTAGACTCTTATTCCTAGTTTCAGTCAGTATTGTCTTTCATGTACCCGAGGATATTAATAATAGCTTCCTTTCCTGCATACATTTTACCCAACGTAGTCATATTCTCCCACCCCTAGCTCCCCACTTTTTTGTTTGCTGAGTGTCAGCTTCTTTGCTGAATGGGCCACGAATCCCAGGGTAGGTCTTTGGACTCAGTCAGTCCAACCCTCCCAGTGTTTGACCAAATTGCTAGTCCCAAGACCCTGCTTGTCAAAGATGACCATTGAGCAGAGAGTAGTTGTTACAAAGAAAAGTATTCCAATCATACGATTGTTCATCTGCATTTTGAAGATATGTTCCTTCTCTGAAAACAAGACAACTTGAATTAAGTTCATGTGGGGGGCTGTGAGTAGAACCCCAAGGCTTCATAGGAATACAGACTTGAAATTCACACCATTTCCCTTACTAACATGTGACTGAAAGGAAGTTACTCAATGTCTCTGAATCCCATTCCCATAAAACCAACGATTTTCATTTATTTGTCACTGTGTTATTCCCAGACATAGAACAGGGCTTGGCACTTGTCGAGGGGGTTACATTCATCACATGCTTAGATGCATGAGTTAAAACTTGAATGAATGAATTATGGCATTCCTCGCCCAATTTAGAGTAGCTAGTAGATGCTCTATTCACCTTCCTGAGGAATCTGTCCATAACAGTATTTACGACTATCACTGCAGTCAACATGTGTGGTGTGCTGGGTGCTCTGCCTACACTAACTCATCTTGTTGTTGCTATTTAGTTATTAAGTCATGTCCGACTCTTTTGTGACCTTATGAACTGTAGCCTACCAGGCTCCCCTATCCATGAGATTCTCCAGGCAAGAGTACTGGAATGCGTTGCCATTTCCTTCTCCAGGGGATCTTCCCAACCCAGGGACTGAAACTGGTTCTCCTGCATTATAGACAGATTCTTTTTACCAGTGAGCCACCTGGGAAGTCCCAACTCTACTCCTTATAAACAACTCTGTGACGCATTATAACTCTTTTAAGGTGGAGGAAACTGAGGCACAGAGAGCCTAATCAATTAGTTGTCCAAGGCTGCGCACAGTAGAATCAGGACCTGATACAGCTTGGACCTGTCATCTCTTTAGCCGACAAGACTTTCATGGTTCAGGAGACTCCAAGGGTTTTAGGAGCTCTGTATCAGAAACGAGGGATAAAGACCAAATAATAATTTATTTTTGTACACAGTTGCCATACTTCCACTTCAGAGGAATGAACTTCACCCTTAAGTTCTTTGATTCCTCATTCACATTCTAATGAAGTGCTGGACTGAGGCATTAACAAGGTGTTTAGCTTCCTTGGGTGGAAGAGAAGTTAAAAGCTGTCTTGTACAACCACCACATTTTACTCAGACTCTTGGGTAGGAGAAAAATCCCAGTCTACATTGATGCTTTGCTTTTGTTTTTCTTCTGTGGAAAGGTGTGTGGTATTACAAGTTACATGAGGGGAAGATAAGGTAGCCAGTTTTTGCCTCCTACAGGCTTAACCAGGCTGAAGCAGGATGATCACAATAACCTTCCAAGTGTTCTCACTAAATCTGGTCTGTACTTCTTTGGAAGGTGCTGTCTTGCCCCAGCCCTGCTGAATTAACTCTTCAGTGCCCAACTATTACAGCAGGTGGGTTCACAGGCTGCCCTGAGATCTGGTACCAACTTACTTTTTTGGTTGTTATCTCCCATCAACTGTCCCACTCACAGATGGTACTCATAGAAGCCACACAACTTGCCAGCTCCCTACACCCTCTCTGCTTCCAAGTCCTCTCTTTCTCATGCCATTTTTGAAGAATCCTATCCCTGATTTTGGCTTTGAACATACCCTGCACTTCCTTCCACGTCTATTTGAGTTTCCACCTCCACCACCATAAGGCTATGTAGTCAGGAACCTTGTCCCAAAGCAGCAGAGTTGTCCCTCCTGCTCCCAACTTAGATGCTGCAGGAGGTATGGATGCTGTTGCCTTCAGAGACTGGACAGAGGTGCTGCCACCTTGGCCACCTGGACAACGTTGTTGGCACAAGGGTCATCCGCTTATGGCTCTCTGTCTCCCTGGGCAAGTCCAGGGAGAGGCATGTAATGGGCAGGACCTAGGTCCTGACCTGCACCTTCCTGCAAGGGAGGCTGGGAAAGTGATTTTCGGTCACTCTGACTTCTAGGGTGGCATGTGGACTCCGCTTGACACCAGAGGAGATTTGTCACATACTCAGGAAGTGCGTTCAGAATCTGGCTGGCTAAAGAGAATGGCAAAGGTGGAAGTGAGTGCTTCAAACAATGGCACTTAGGCAGGGGGGACTTGCAAGTGACAGAGAGCTGAGCTCATATTACAGATATTTTATTATTTAATTTTCACCACAACTGTATAAGCTCAGCCTAAGTAACCTTCAATTATATGATAAACACTTCTATCTTCATATATAATAAACTGAAACCAATATAATTTGGTGATTTTTTTCTGTCTGCAGATAGTTCACGACTTAATGACTGTTCCATATACTATTTTGCAAAAGCAAATATGCATCATGCATTCAGTAGAAACCATGCTTTGAATTTTGATCTTATCCCTGGCTAGCGGATACGTGATACAATGTGTCATGATGTTGGGCCACAGCTCCCAGGCAGCCATGCGATCATGGGGCTAAAAAGACATACGCAAAACCATTCTGTACCTAGACAACCATCCTGCTTTTCACTTTCAGTACAGTATTCAATAAATTACAGGAGACAGCTCACGTTTTATTATGAAATAAGTTTTGTGTTGGATGATTTTGCTGCACTGCAGCTAGTGTAAGCATACTGAGCCTGTTTAAGATAGACTGGGAAAGTTATGGTGTCCAGTAGGTTAGGTGTATTCAACGCATTTTCAACTTGACAGTATTTTCAACTTACAGTGGGTTTATTGGGACATAACCCCATGTAAGTCAAGCAAAATCTGTACATCACAAATTAAAACTTCCTATGAGTTTCCCTCATGTGCAGTGATATGGCATAGGATAAAGACTATTAGGCATGAGATTGAGTCCTGGTTTGAGCATTGATTCTCTTATACAATTAATGTGATACTGGAAAAGTTACCACTTCTTTCTACTGTTCACTTGCTTGTGAAATGGGGTACTTAAACTGTGCATGAATATAAGTGAGGAAAGAGAAATAAAGGAATTTTACAGGCTTTCCAGGTACCCTACTCTTTGTGTGACCTATGCATTTTTTCAAGGTCAAATATCTCCTCCTCTGGAAAGTTCTTCCCAACTCTCCTAGTGTAAATTAGTTGTTTATTAACAGCTAGAGCAGAAGCACATGTTATAGATCCAAGAACTCTAAGTAAAAAATTGCTGATTTGGTGTGGGGAGTAGGAGGGCGGGGTCAGGGAGAGGAGGAATAGCAGAGAAGACTTGATGAGGGAGCTCACACTCGAGCTCCTCTTTTCCACCATCTGTTCACCCAGCCAGCCAGCTAGCCATCTAGGGCCCATTGCCAGAAAGGACTCCAGAGCATCTTCCTAAGTAATCCTGAGATAACTTTAGCTGAACAAGTGCTGGAGAAACTATTCTCTCTGGAGCTCACCGCTGCCCATGCTCTGACTTCTGGTTATCACTGGAATACTTGCCATCGCTGAGTTATCTCATCGCCTGAGACTCAGTCCAGGAGTCCCTCCTCCAGGAAGTCTCTGCTTACTGAGGCCCCACAGCGCCATTCTTTGGCTGGATTTAATGCTTGTATCAACCAGTACGGGTTAGGGTATGCTGTAATAACAAACACTGCCAGCATCTCAGTGACTTCAAACAACAAGACATTTCTTGCTCAAGCTTATGGTGCACAGCCATGGCCAACGGGCTGGAGGTGCTGCTCTGAATCTTTCTGGCTCAGCCCAGCTGGCAGAGCTTTATCTCTGTGCCTTAAGAATTGCCAAGGCAGGCACTGCTTTTATAGCTTCAGCTGCAAGTGACATGTGACACTTCTGCTCACATTTCATTGCAAAGCAAGTCATAAGATCACCACTGTCTTAGGAGGGAGGGAAGCAGAATCCTGCCATGCGCCCTGAAGGGGAACAACTGGAAGTCTTTGGTGTGCTGTCAGATGACCCAGAATGGCCCTTTTCTGTGCTTTGAATGTCCTGTGCCTATAGCTACCCCAGCCCTTGCACATTAAATATATATATCTTCCTATACATTCATGTCCTCTGATAGCCCTAAGTCTACTTAGGCCAGGATTTGTGATGCTGTCATATCCGTAGTAGTAGTCCAGAGGGTGAGGGAAGCTTGCTCAAGTCTGATGGCCCTTTGGAGACATTCAACACCATATTTAACACCTCTTCCCCAAGTGGCCTCTCTAGACTTTTTCAAGGGCTTCTAAGTTACCTGGCTCATTCTTCCTACGCCCTGGGAGAGAGCAGTTGGGTGATCTGAATGCTTTAGGTCAAGAGCACCTTGTCTCTTCTGTTCTAAGTGAAGCTGTGTTTTCATCTGAACCCCAGGACCTTGTTCTCAAGTTCCTCAGGATAGGAGGGCAACTGAGAGCCAGTCCTTGCGAAGTGCAGGCTCTATGGGTGCCTAATATCCACACATCCATCAGTCTGGGCTCAGGATGCTGGGGTCTGCCTCCCACTCCCAGGGTTGTAGCCCAAGCCCCAGAGATCAGAGCTGCCTGATGGCAAACAAAGCTCTATGCACATGTGGATAGAACTGTCTCAGAGCTTGGCATCACAAGGTCCCTGCCCGTCTCACACAGGGAATGCTGGGAAGTCAGCCATTGGTTCTGCCAGGAGATCACACGCTGATGGGACAACCTGTCAGCTTTTCCCCTTTGGACCCCAAAGGCAATGAATGGGGGCAGCTGGCAGCCCCCACTAAGCCCATAAAATTGGCTTTGGAGCTTCTCCAGCAGACATTCGGCCTTAGGTGGAGACCCTCCCCGAACACGGCTCTCTTTTGCTTCTCAGGAACAAATGCCAGGGGAATCTGGGTCAAGACTCCCAGATCCCGATCTGTGTCAGGAATGCTGACCTGGGCACTGAATCCTGTCTGTCAACCAGAGCCTCTGAAGAAAGAAAAATTGAGGTTCATGATCTGAAAGAAAGAAAATGAGATGGGCCAAAGAAATTTTGTTCATATCTCAGATTGCTCAGAGATGAAATAGCCCAGAGAAAAGATTCCCATCAGTTAAAAGACGCAGTGCGAGGTTTTCTTGATGTCAGTGATAGAGATTTGATTTCTCTTTATTTCTGTCTTCCCGTTGCTGCTGGCTCTCCCCTCATTGTCTTAAATATGGGTTGCCAGAGTCAACTAAATATGCAAGAGGAAGAGTATACATTTTTGGGGAAAGTAATGATTGTTACACCTTAGAGCAACTTAATGAATACATTAATAAACAATCTTTCACCATGGTTTTCCCCTAATAGCCGTCAAAATCTTTGTAAACCTCCAGCACAATACATAACATCTTGTTCTAAGATTTGCTTTAAAAAAATCAATGCATACCTAAGTTATTTGTGTCAAAACTCATTTATTTTCACAATAACACGGACTGTCAAACCTGACATCCTGCTAATAACATCCAGCACATTTCCATATTATTCAAACATTTCCTTTTATGAGATGAGGACTTACACATGCGCACCGCCCTGCTTGCCATGCACCAGGCATCTGCACATCGGCTTAGTTCACGCAGCCAGAGTGGGGTTACCTGTGGCAACTAATTATGCCACCATCTATGCATATTAATGAGTCTGTGAGCAGCCATCCTCTGTTCTGCAGAGAAGAAAAACAATTCCTGCCTAAATGGGAAACCGATTACAGGCAGAATACCAGGGTGTCAGTGATTTTTGATAATTTTCCATTTTTGATGTCCATAGGTGTATTCCTTCTCTATTACTGCTATAACAAATGATCACAAACTTTGTGGCTTAAAACAGAAAAATTATTATTTTACAAATCTCAAGGTCAGAAGTCCTGCTAAATTTAAGATGGCTTCAGAGCTATGTTCCTTTCTGAAGGTTCCAGGGATAAATCTGTTTCCTTGCCTTTTCCAGCTTCTAGAGGCCTCTCTGGTCTTTACATTCATTTCAGAACCAGAAAGTGTGGTTGAATTCTTCTTTTGCTGCCATCTTTCTCAGATTACAGCTTGGGAAAAAACTACTTTTAAGGACTTGTGTGATTAGATATGGCCTGCCTGAATAATTCTGGCTCATCTCCCCATCTCAACGTCCTTAATTTAGTCACATCTGTAAACCCTCCTCTGCCATGTAAATACTGACAAATGGACAAGTTCTGGGATCACGACATGGGCATCTTTACTGGTGGCTGGGGTGCTCATCCTGCCTCTCACCCTCTGCCTCTTTTACATCCAGCTGTGTTTATACGCACCAGGCTTCCCAGGTGGCACTAGTGGCAAAGTACCCGCCTGCCAGTGCTGGAGACCTGAGATGCGGACTTGATCTCTGGGTTGGGAAAACCCCATGGAGGAGGGCATGGCAATCCACTCCAGCATTCTTGCCTGGAGAATTCCATGGACAGAGAAACCTGGCAGGCTACAGTCCCTGGGGTTGCAGAGAGTTGGACACGACTGAAGTGACTTAGCATGCAAGCACATTCTTGCAGAGGCCTCCACGCAAAAAGAGTCTTGAGTGGAATNCTGGCAGGCTACAGTCCCTGGGGTTGCAGAGAGTTGGACACGACTGAAGTGACTTAGCATGCAAGCACATTCTTGCAGAGGCCTCCACGCAAAAAGAGTCTTGAGTGGAATTGAAAATTTCCTCCCAGGTTAATTACTCATTTCTCATTTACTATTTCCCTCCATTTATCTTTCTTCTACTTTCTTCTTTTACTGACAGATCCATTAAAAAATTTTTTCCACTCGCTTCCCACATCCATTTCCTCACTCTCTTTCTGCCACAGTTACTCTTGTTTCCTGTTCAGTCACTCAGTCATGTCTGACTCTATGTGACCCCATGGACTGTAGCACATGAGGCTTCCCTATCCTTCATCATCTCCAGGAGCTTGTTCAAACTCATGTCCATTGAGTCGGTGATACCATCCAACCATCTCATCCTCTGTCATCCTCTTCCTCTCCTGCCTTCTGTCTTTCCCAACATCAGGGTCTTTTCCAATGAGTCAGCTCTTCACATCAGGTGGCCAAAGTATTGGAGTTTCAGCTTCACNCACTGACTGACTGACCCTACACTTGACATTTATCTACTTGAAATATTAAAACTGCATTTCTTAGAAATATCTCACAATTCAGACACTGAATTAACTTTATCTGACCTTTTTCCCACAACCAACTTCCAAGTCAGGGAAATTTCCAAATTCTTTAAGGGTGAAACTACTAGAATTTCATTTTAAACTCCAGCAAGCATATCTGTAGTATATAAAGAAAAAAAACCCATCTGAATAAAAAGAAACCCTCCTCTAACAAGGAACTTAGGTGTATTTTAAACTATTTGCAAGTATAAAACCTTCCAACTAAGACATTTTAAAGCCTATCGGTTGTAACAGATTTCCGTTCAAAGGCCTGCACATTAAAGCTCATTGTGAATACGCCCTGCAGTTGGTAGACTCATCAACTCCATTTTCCCACTGACACATCAACCCTCTGACGTGTGCACTGTCAGTTAGAGAGAGACAACTCTGGAAATAAAAGTGAAAGCACTATTCAGACAAATGTAAGCAGAACATGCTATGTGCTTGCTTTATTTCACTCTCTTTAGCCTGAAAACCTTCATTCAAAACAAATTCATGTACAGGTAGAATTATCTGGATCTTGTCATACTGTCAACTGTGGCAAACACTAGAAAATGCCTTCAATTCCTCTCATTCATACATGAAAGAATAATGACTAGACAAAGAAAACGAACAAGGTAGGAACAAAATCTCCCTCTTGTTAGCGGTTTTCTTTCTTTTTAAAAGTAAGTCAACACTTGCTTACACAGCTGAGAGAAAGGAGTATTTGGGGCTGAAAAGCAGTACTTGTGTCTGAACCTTTTTTCCAACATTCAGGTTTTAGCCTCCAGCACCCCCTGGTTCATGGGTAGATGGCCCTTCACCAGATTTAATTCTCCACCCAAGTTCAGGGCTGACTATTCAACACAGACATGTGGGAAAGAACCCTCAGGACTCTTCCTGCACTGGAAGTTCAGACATCAGGCGGTGCACTGCACTGCAACCCCTCACCATCCCAACTGACAGCAGCATTCTGAGAAAACACACCCTCCTGCCAAAATGAGGCACAAATCACACACACACACACACACACACACACACACACACGAGACAGGATAAGCTGAATCACTAAGGCGTGCGATGTAGCTGCTTGCATTTTCCAAAATTACTAGGAAAGTGCACGCTCACCAAGGACCCTTTTCCTTCTTTAATCCTCCCTACTCCTTGTCCACTGTTTCCATCTTTTCTCTGTGTGTATTTGTTTCTCGTTCTTCCCTCTGAAGTCCTCTGTTTTTACCTTACAACTGCCAGTAATACAGACAGGCATTCCTCAAATGTGCTAGTCAGTCAGTCAGAATTCCTACCTAGAACTAGTCACACAGTAGGTCTTTTAACCTCAAATGCTTCTGCAAATACTAACATGACAGCAATTGTTCTAAACAAGGTTTGCTGACTGAAATATTACACGGACAAGAATTGGCATACCTGTAAATAAATGCTTCTCTACAAACCGGTGTTTTATTCATCACAATAGGATCTACATTAAAACACACACAGAGATCTGAAATATTTATTCCACTTATAGACAATGCTCAGAATGTATATGGGTTGCAGATCCAAGAATTCCATAGCTAGATCAGGTATGGTCTGCCAAAAGATTGAAGACACAGACTTTGGTGTGTCACAGAACCACCTGGAAAGCCTCTTAAAATCCCACATGCTCAGGCCCCAGGCCCTAACCACGTCTGGGCTGTAGTTCAGTATTTGTCCAATAGATGTCTTCACTCTTCTACCCATCAAAGGAAAGACACTCCAGTAAACAATACAAAATCTAACCATAAATCAGTCACCTAACAATGTAATTCCACTACAAACAGAAAATACAGGATTAATTTAAATTTTATTTTTCCTTCTTTAGCTTTTGTTTGGGGAATTATTTACCTGCTATTGATGGAATCATGGTCATGAACAAAATGGAAAACTAATTTACACAAACATTTCCGGATAGGAATACCATTTTAATGTTACTGTCTCTCATCAAATCTAAGACACCACAGACTGTATGGCAAACTGCTGTTCAATGTGCTCGAGAGAAAAGAAGGGAATGCCTCCAAATAAATCGTGACTCAAAGATTCATTCCGAATTTTTATTTTATATTGATTGCAAGATTATTTTTTACTTATTGAACCATCAAAGATTCACTCAGAATTTTTATTTTATATTGATGGCAAGATTATTTTTTACTTATTGAACCATAAAAGTTTAACCATATACAACCTTAAACTGTTTTTACAACTTTCCTCATATCGATAACTTTTTGTTTCAGTGCAGATTCACATCACAGTATTACCGACGGGGCAGTGAACGTCAATTAAAGTTAACAAGAAAACTAGCAACAATGCTCAGAACATGGGCTACAGTGTTGACAAAGTGAGCAGCTGTGACTGTGTGAACGCACAGGTCCCGCAGGACTGCAGCCTTGCTGACGGGGGCTCTAAGACACCACCAAGGGAAAGTGAGAGGCAAAGCTGCTCAGCCGTGTTTGACTCTGCGGCTCCTCTGTCCATGGGGATTCTCCAGGCAAGAGTACTGGAATGGGTAGACACTTCCTTCTCCAGGGGATATTCCCGGCCCAGGGATCGAACCTGGGTCTCCCACACGGCAGGCAGACTCTTAACCGTCTGAGCCACCAGGGAAGCCCCATCAAATGTAAGACTTAATTTCACAATTTTAAAAATGGGGAAAACTGAATCTTGGAATTGATGAATTACTGCTGTTTTTCAGAGGTGGACAATAATCTAATAAGAATAAAACCTATGGATGTCTCAGCGTTGTCAACTTATAATTCTTTCTACCTTTCTTGACACACTGGTGCTATAACGTACAACAGTCGTTTCAAGTCACCACTCATCAACCCAGATTAGAGCCATTAAGAGTCTTTACTAGACTCCCTTGATCACTTGTAATGCCCCCTCCCCGATCTATGCTCAAAACAACCAGAGTAAATTTTAAAAGCTAAACCAGATCTTATCACTCCTTCGATTAAACACTGTGGCAGTTTTCTCTTGGACTTTGAATAAAACTGTTGCATTACCTGCAAGGATCATGGAGGCAAGCACTTTGTCTCCAGAGGGCAGGGACTGTGTTCACTGCGGCTTCCCCGTGCTCTGCACCCAGGTGAGCACCCAATGAACACCTGATGAGTGGAATGAACGACCGTGGCCCCGGCGGCCTCTTCAATCTCTCATCTCATGCCTGCCTCCCCTGAGACAATATGGTTTTTGCCTTCTCATCTCCTCAAGCTCCTTCCCCTCAGGCCTCTGAAACCATTAACCTTCTCCAGGGTTAGCATTAGGACATGATTTTACACAAATGCTCAGAAAGACTGTTTCAACTTTCTTCAGTGTTCCCTTAAAGGGCACCTCCTCAAAGAAGCTTGCGTACCCTGTTAATCCCTTCTCTCGACATAATTAGACTCAACTAGTTTATGTCATCTCATAATTATCAGTTCACTGTCTCTCATCAAATTTTTAAGTTCTGGGATGGCACAGATCACGTGTTCTGACATGAAAAATCTAAGAAGTGTATACCCAGTGCCTATCCCAGGATCAAATACAAACTACAGGCTCCATGGATACCTGCTGAGTAAATGAGAACAGAAAGGTGCTGCCAAGTGCCTCTAGCACCTTACTGTTCTGGAAACAACCTTTATGTAACAGTTGAGCCACAAATTGCAAAACTCCACCCCAAAGAATCATTTTAACTTCTGTTAACTGTATTTTCTAACATACACACATTTAATTATTCAAGCTTCTTGCTATGGCAATATTCTTTCCTATTTCAAGATTATATTAAAAGCTTTTTACTTACATTTTCTTCTACTTGTTTTCATTTTTTAACTATTTCATCTAGAATTTAATTTGATGTAACTACATAAACTGTTTCCCAATGGCCATTATTCCAAAANAACTTCTGTTAACTGTATTTTCTAACATACACACATTTAATTATTCAAGCTTATTGTTATGGCAATATTCTTTCCTATTTCAAGATTATATTAAAAGCCTTTTACTTACATTTTCTCCTACTTGTTTTCATTTTTTAACTATTTCATCTAGAATTTAATTTGATGTAACTACATAAACTGTTTCCCAATGGCCACTATTCCAAAACATACATCATAAACTTAAAACTGTATTATTTTTTAAATAGAAGAGAACTTCTGCCTCATCAATTTAGCTATCTATTACTGTGCCAGTACCACACATTTTAATAATCATGAGTATAAAATACATTTGCTTAAACAAGTGTTCCTATACTGAAACTGTGTTTCTTCATTGTTCACAATGTGAAAGTTAGCTGAAGTCTCTGACCTCTTAGAAAGAATGAGAGCTGTCAATTTTTTTTAAAATTCAATGTAAGACGAATTCTTCAGTTAGGCTTTCTTAAAATGAAGTATTACATAGAAACGCGAAATGCTGCCAGTAGTCACAGTGGTCAGCTAAAGCCGGAGTTTCCTCTCTAGAAAATAAGAGGCAGTTCAGCCTCTATGTCATTCCACCAGCTGTGCCTCCACANAGTTTCTGACCTCATAGAAAGAATGAGAGCTGTCAATTTTTTTTAAAATTCAATGTAAGATGAATTCTTCAGTTAGGCTTTCTTAAAATGAAGTATTACATAGAAACGCGAAACGCTGCCAGTAGTCACAGTGGTCAGCTAAAGCCGGAGTTTCCTCTCTAGAAAATAAGAGGCAGTTAGCCTCTATGTCATTCCACCAGCTGTGCCTCCACAGCAGCAGATGATTTTTATCACGTATCTTTTATAGCAAGGCAACAGTTTCCATGGAAACCACAGGGCAAACATCCATTACTGCTGCCCAGGACTTTACAGGCACACTTAAAACTGAGGTCACTGCTCACTTTCAATGATTAATACATTTTAAAATTGAGCAATAGTTAGCTACTCTGATTCTGATTTTGTTGTGTGTGTCTCTATGAACAAATCAAGAGATGAGTAACCAATCAAGAATATTCTGTGCCCTTCTAGCAACAGAATAAGTCTACAAGAGGGGAAAAGAAAAACCCAGAAAGTCATTAAGCTGATATACATGCCAGCCAACATCAGCTCACACAGACAGCAAATCAGAACAGAAATTGGTGTAGAATTTAGGTACCAAAGAAGGAGTTCCCTTCCACTAGCTCAAGAGAGTATATAAATTCATCTAGGCCAAGATGCTAACTAATCAGGGAAAAAAGACGAGTGTCGTAACGGCTGAGAAAGCGGCCACTCACCTCTCTCAGCAGAGCATTCTCTTTCTCCTTCTGCTCCAGAAGGCTCTCGAGGTGGTGCACGTGCATCTCCGCCTCCGCCAGCCTCCGTGTCCTCTCATGGTCCTCCTCAGCGGCCTTGGCAGGCAGCCCCTTGCTCTGCAGCATCTCCAGCAGCTTCTTGATGGACTCGTCGCGCGCGCTCAGGGTCTGCTTCTGAGTCTCGATCCGCAGCTCCATCTCCTCCAGCGTCTTGCGCAGCAGGAACAGCTCCTTGGCCTGCCGCTCGTGCTCCGCGTGCAGCCTCTGGAAGTTCTCCTCTGTCAGCTCCGCCACACATGGCTCGCCGGTCCTACTGCTGCTGTCCTGCTGGAACAGCTGGTTCAGGTCCCTCTGGATCCGCAGCTCATCCTGGAGAGCCTGGATAGTCATCTGCATGTGCTGAGTCCAGACAGAAAACAAGCCCCAGGTCAGCTCTCCTCCTCCAGGAGCACAAACAGAGCAGGATCAGGGGAGGCAGGAGGCAGCTACCACACCTCTCAGAACCCCACGCTCAACAAATCAGGAATTGCGTTACTCTGCTCCACACTGTCTTTCCTATCTGTAGTGTTTGTCACTCAGTCATGCCCGATTCTTTGTGACCCCATGAACTGCAGCCCACCAGGCTCCTCTGTCCATGGGATTCTCCAGGCAAGAATACTGGAGTGGGTTGCCATGACCTCTTCTAGGGGATCTTCCCGACCCAGAGATTGAACCCAGGTCTCCCATGCTGCAGGCAGATTCTTTACCATCTGAGCCCCCAGGGACGCCCTTACAATCTGTAAAATGTCAGTAATTTAATTTGTGTTGATTATCAACAGGAAACAAGGTGACTCCTGAAACTCTTCACTGTCCTTAAGCTACTACAACTAAATAAAGATACCCTTCACAATTAGTAGAGGGCATCACCTAGAACTGAAGGAAAGGAAAGGGGAAAGACAGGGGAAATCTATAGGAATGCAAACATACCATAAACAATTTCACCAGAAACCACAAGGGATACCGAAATACAAAATGACTTTTAAGTGCTTTACAATTAAATTTCCACAGTAAATAATAAACGCAAGAGTGCGTGCCAGTATGGCTGAATCACTTTACTGTTCACCTACAACTATCACACTATCCCAACAGAAAATTAAAAAAAAACTTTTCAAGTACATGTCAGAACGTGCTTAGCACTCTTTAAGTGTTCATTCATTTAATCCTCACTATAACACATGTACTATTATTTGAATTTTACTGATGATGACACCAAGCATACAGAGACTTCTCACCCCAAGATCACACAGTAACAGAGTTGGCATCGAATTAAAGCAATCCTCCCAGCCCATGGAGGCTAGTACCCAAAGGTACTACGATAACTTGAAGCTTTAACCACAAAAAAACAGAACACAAAATCCTGAGACTGTGGGAGTTATTTATACAGAAGAAGATAACAATATAGGTGAGTAATTATATGAAGATGTCTGTGCAGATGAACTCCTACGGTGTTGCTGAGGATGTATCTTTGGCTATATCCCTAAAGACAGTATATGAACCTCTAATCTGAATTTATAAATTCTAGAACATTATGCTATTGTCGTCGTTTAATCGCTAAGTCATGTCCAACTCTTTGCGACCCAATGAAATGTAGGCCACCAGGCTCCTCTGTGCTTGGGATTTCCCAGGCAAGAATACTAGAGCGGGTTGCCATTTCCTCCTTCAGGGGATCTTACTGACCCAGGGATTAAACCCACGTCTTCTGCATCTCCTGAACTGGCAGGAGGATTCTTTACCACTGGGCCACCTGGGAAGCCCCTAGAACACTATACAAAGAATCCAAAAGGAAGTTACATCGAGAACCCTATTTTTAGAAATGAAGACGCAACAACAGAAAATCACTCCTTGTAGGCAGGTATTCAAGCCTGGCAGTGTGCCATGCTGGAGGGAAACTAGCCCACAGTCAGAAGACATTAGCTTCAGTTCCAGCTCCTGTATCAAACAGCTACCTAACTGGGGACATAGGGTCATCCTTTGTAGTTTCAGGTTTCTCATACTTAAAATGAGGGTAGAAATACCTGCACCGTGTTTTCACAGAGCTAATGACATCATGGAAATCAATGTTAAAACATGCATTGTTCAATATTTTTGGCAAACTGTAAAACAGTAGTAAATATCTCAAGGAAATGATCTGGCCAGTGTACAAAGACGCTCATTGTTGTTTAAACCACTGACAAACTTAGAAACAACCTAAAAGGATGGTAATAGGTGATGCGTTGAGCGAGTGAGAAACGGCCACCCAGCTTAATACCATGCATCAGTATTTTAAAATGCAGGTTTATATTTACTGATAAAAACTATAATCACAACATACTCAGTGGAAAAAAAAAAGCAGACTACAGAATAGCAAGTATAGGATGCTCTCAATTCTAATTTTTATGAAAGTATATACATGCAGAGAAAAGTCTAAAAAGATAGAAACAATTATTAGTGACTATCTCTGGCTATGGGTAGATTTTGTATTTTTCTTCATGCTTCCCTGTATTATCTAAATCCCCTAAAGTAAGCACATAGTCAATAAAGAGACATTTTTACTTTTAAAAATAACAGAAAAAGACCTCAGAGATGCCTGTTTGGCTGTGTTCAATTTACTACCACTTTGGTGAAAAGGGACAGAACAATAAGTATTTACTGTTAAGTAAAAAATAAAATATTCATAAGAAATAAAAATACCTCTGGAATTTTACACAACAATTTAAACGTTATTTTGGGGATGGAAGGCAGGGAGAAAGAGAAGGCGGGAAGGAAGGAGGAAGGGACTGGAATGACTGACGGACAACCTGCAAGAAACTTTATTCTACTCTGCATAAAAATATTTTTAACTGAGGTATAATTGAGATTGAAAATTTTTTAATGATAGCTTTGTGCATGTTGAGACACTACGGACTGTAGCCCGCCAGGTTCACTGAATACTGGTGCGGGTTGCTACTTCCTCCTCCAGGGGATCTTCCCAACCCAGGTATCGAACCCTCATCTCTGATGTCTCCTGCATTGGCAGGCAGGCTCTTTACCACTAGCGCCACCTGGATATTGAGACATAATTCACATACGCCATAAAATTCCCTAGTTTAAAGTGTGTGTGAAAGTCAGCAGTTTTCAGTGTATTAAAAGGTCTACATCAATCACTCCTATCTAATTCGAGAATACTGCCATCAGCCCTCGAGAGATACACATTCGCAGTCACTTCCCATCTTTCTTGCCTCCTAACCCTCCTCTTCAATTTGAAGAGTTCAAGAGAATGGATGGATGTACTACATAGATGGATGTACTATTCCCTCAAAAGTTAAATTTTACAAAAATGCCTACTAATACTTTTCAGCCTCAGATAGGAATGAAATTCCGACACATGCCACAGCATGGGTGAGCCCTGAAGATATTATGCCAAATGAAATAAGCCAGTCACAGAAGACAAATATTGTATGANGAAAAAAAAAAGCAGACTACAGAATAGCAAGTATAGGATGCTCTCAATTCTAATTTTTATGAAAGTATATACATGCAGAGAAAAGTCTAAAAAGATAGAAACAATTATTAGTGACTATCTCTGGCTATGGGTAGATTTTGTATTTTTCTTCATGCTTTCTTGTATTATCTAAATCCCCTATAGTAAGCACATAGTCAATAAAGAGACATTTTTACTTTTAAAAATAAGAGAAAAAGACCTCAGAGATGCCTGTTTGGCTGTGTTCAATTTACTACCACTTTGGTGAAAAGGGACAGAACAATAAGTATTTACTGTTAAGTAAAAAATAAAATATTCATAAGAAATAAAAATACCTCTGGAATTTTACACAACAATTTAAACGTTATTTTGGGGATGGAAGGCAGGGAGAAAGAGAAGGCGGGAAGGAAGGAGGAAGGGACTGGAATGACTGACGGACAACCTGCAAGAAACTTTATTCTACTCTGCATAAAAATATTTTTAACTGAGGTATAATTGAGATTGAAAATTTTTTAATGATAGCTTTGTGCATGTTGAGACACTACGGACTGTAGCCCGCCAGGTTCACTGAATACTGGTGCGGGTTGCTACTTCCTCCTCCAGGGGATCTTCCCAACCCAGGTATCGAACCCTCATCTCTGATGTCTCCTGCATTGGCAGGCAGGCTCTTTACCACTAGCGCCACCTGGATATTGAGACATAATTCACATACGCCATAAAATTCCCTAGTTTAAAGTGTGTGTGAAAGTCAGCAGTTTTCAGTGTATTAAAAGGTCTACATCAATCACTCCTATCTAATTCGAGAATACTGCCATCAGCCCTCGAGAGATACACATTCGCAGTCACTTCCCATCTTTCTTGCCTCCTAACCCTCCTCTTCAATTTGAAGAGTTCAAGAGAATGGATGGATGTACTACATAGATGGATGTACTATTCACTCAAAAGTTAAATTTTACAAAAATGCCTACTAATACTTTTCAGCCTCAGATAGGAATGAAATTCCGACACATGCCACAGCATGGGTGAGCCCTGAAGATATTATGCCAAATGAAATAAGCCAGTCACAGAAGACAAATATTGTATGATTCCACTTACATGAGGGATCTGGGGCAGTCAGATTTAAAGAAACCAAGTACAGGAGTGGCTGCCAAGGGCTGGGAAGGAGGAGGGAGGTGGCAGGCAGGGAGTGACTGCTTGATGGGCACAGAGATTCAGTTTTACAGGATAACAGAGCACCGAGGGACGGCTGCCCATCAGCGTGGATGTGCCTCTTAACTGTACGCCTGCAAACTGGTCAAGATGGTTAATGTAAGGTGTGTGTGTGTGTGTGCATGTGCACACACGTGAGTGCGTTCAGTCACGTCCGACTCTTTGCGACCCCAGGGACTGTAGCCCGCTGGGCTCCTCTGCCCATGGGATCTTCCAGGCAAGAATACTGGAGTGGGTAGCCATTTCCTTCTCCAGGGGATCTTCCTGACCCATGGATCGAACTTGAGTCTCCTGCATCTCCCACATTGGCAGGCAGATTCTTTACAACTGAGCCACCAGGAAAGCCTGATGTACTTTGTGGCAGTTTAAATCCTGGGGAAAGTAGAATAAAGTAAAAATAAAATTAAAAAAAAAAATAAAACCAGGGGAAAAAATATGCTTGTCACAGAATTCCAATGTGTTGATACTGATAATTTACTTGTAACTACTGATAATTAGCTTGGTCCTCACTCTTCACTATTCTAACAGGCACCTTCATATGTACATCTCTGCACATAAATCCAGATTTTTACTGGAGATGAATTCTGAAAAGTGGAAATGCTGGATCAGAGGGTATACAGTTATAATTTTAACACAGACAACAAATTTATCTCTAAAAAGGTTTGTATCAGCTCCGCCACACAATGTCTGAGCACTTTCCCTTATCTTTGACAGTGGGGTATTTTCTTTCTTCCCTTTCTTTTTTGGGCTTTTCTTTGCTTACAAGTGAGACTAAACATCTATTCATGTATCTACAGGCACCTCTGTGACTCACCTGTTCTTGTTCTTTCCCATTTTGTTTGGGGACATTTAACCTTTCTCCTAACCCACTTCAAGGGCTTTTTGTATCTGTAGAATAACCTTCCACCTGCTGTGCATGTTACAAATGTATTTCCAAATCTGTTTTTTTTTTCCTTTTAACATTGTTTATGGCAACTTTAAATGGATCATTTTTTAATGCAAAGATAAGAGCCTTTTCTAATTTCCAGTTTGAGTATTATGCTTAGCAAGTAGTAAAGATTCAATTATGGTAGTCTTCAAANTGAAACCTACAGGAACCCAAGAAGAGTGTTTTCTCCCAAGAGGAAACACTAACTCCGAGTGTGTTTCAGTATCAGAAGAAAAACAGATTTTAAGAGGACTCTGGCCACCCTGGGAGTTCTCTCCATCAAGAACAAGAGGCTAGTAATTAACTTGAAAGAGTCCATTTCAGACAATTCTGGCCACAGAGGCGGTGCTGTTGAAAAATAAACTTAACCAAACACTGAAGAACAGAGAAGAAAATAAAAGTGTAACTAAGCCCTTCCTGACGGAAGAACGATCTTGATCGGCTACCATGCAGTAGGCATTACGCTCCCTGCCAGAGACACAATGGCAGACGGGCAAAACNTGAAGAACAGAGAAGAAAATAAAAGTGTAACTAAGCCCTTCCTGACGGAAGAACGATCTTGATCGGCTACCATGCAGTAGGCATTACGCTCCCTGCCAGAGACACAATGGCAGACGGGCAAAACAAACACGGCCTGTGTCCACATCAAGGCAGATAAGATAGTTTCTAATCCCAGCAACAACACACACACATACACACAATTATAACTGCAAACAAGGATGAAAGCTATAAATTCAAGGTAGTAAGAGATAAGAGAAGATTTGGGGCTGGGTGAGATCTGAAGAAGTTAACTTCTGTTGCCTATTTAAAGACACACCACGTACCCTTACTTAGGTAGAGACTCTGAAGGAGGAGGGGACAGCAGAACTCAGGAGACTGAACACCAGGAAGTGTGGCAAGAGGTGTGATGGTTTCTAACGGCAACAGGAAGCCCTGAGAAAGCTCTGGGAAGAGAATGACCATCTCCACCATCGTCACTAATAGTCACCAAGTGGCAGCCATGTGCCAGGCACACAGTACTGTGTTGAATTCTTATAACAGTCACACGAGGTAAGACTGAATACCCATTTTACAGATGAGAAAACTGAAGTTTGGAGAAACTCAGCAGCCTGCCAAGGTCACGTAACTAGTGAGTGAGCCAGGATTCACACATCACAAGTGCATTTTCGAAAGCTCCAACGGGCTGCGATGAGGCTGTGTGTGTGTGTGTGTGTGAGGCTTGGGGAAAGAGAAAGACTGGATAAAATCGAGAGACCTCAGCCAACAGTGGCAGGACTGAAATATGACAGTACTGTCTGGAAAATCCCATGGACGGAGAAGCCTGGTGGGCTGCAGTCCATGGGGTCTCTAGGAGTTGGACACAACTGAGCGGCTTTATTTTCACTTTTCACTTTCATGCACTGGAGAAGGAAATGGCAACCCACTCCAGTGTTCTTGCCTGGAGAATCCCAGGGACGGGGGAGCCTGGTGAGCTGCCATCTATGGGGTTGCACAGTTGGACACGACTGAAGTGACTTAGCAGCAGCAGTGGGGTGGGAAATGGATGGTTTAGAGAAATACTTCAGAGAAAAAAATTATCAGAATTTGACTGGCAGGGTGGGAAAGGAGGGTGGTGGCAAGCAAGGAAGATTCTGAAGTTTCTGACTTAAACACCATGGACAAGCTGGTGGAACCACAAACAAAAATGGGGGAAAATAAGGAAGGACCAGAACTGAGAGGAGATCTTGAGCTGAATGTGAGGTGTTTCTGAGATGCTGAGAAAAGGTTTAAGGGGCAACTGTACATGTGTGTCTAGAGCTTCAAGGAATGAAATGAGCCACAGATGCAGGGGTGTATGGCTGTGTTGCTTTGCTGTGCTCCTGAAGCTATCACAGTGTTGTTACTGCAGTGTAAAATAAAAAGTTAAAAAAAAAAA
>SJYW01047922.1:585097-599093 GCA_006410735.1 Raphicerus campestris | reverse complement strand
GGGCTCCTCTGCCCATGGGATCTTCCAGGCAAGAATACTGGAGTGGGTAGCCATTTCCTTCTCCAGGGGATCTTCCTGACCCATGGATCGAACTTGAGTCTCCTGCATCTCCCACATTGGCAGGCAGATTCTTTACAACTGAGCCACCAGGAAAGCCTGATGTACTTTGTGGCAGTTTAAATCCTGGGGAAAGTAGAATAAAGTAAAAATAAAATTAAAAATAAAAATAAAAATAATAAAACCAGGGGAAAAAATATGCTTGTCACAGAATTCCAATGTGTTGATACTGATAATTTACTTGTAACTACTGATAATTAGCTTGGTCCTCACTCTTCACTATTCTAACAGGCACCTTCATATGTACATCTCTGCACATAAATCCAGATTTTTACTGGAGATGAATTCTGAAAAGTGGAAATGCTGGATCAGAGGGTATACAGTTATAATTTTAACACAGACAACAAATTTATCTCTAAAAAGGTTTGTATCAGCTCCGCCACACAATGTCTGAGCACTTTCCCTTATCTTTGACAGTGGGGTATTTTCTTTCTTCCCTTTCTTTTTTGGGCTTTTCTTTGCTTACAAGTGAGACTAAACATCTATTCATGTATCTACAGGCACCTCTGTGACTCACCTGTTCTTGTTCTTTCCCATTTTGTTTGGGGACATTTAACCTTTCTCCTAACCCACTTCAAGGGCTTTTTGTATCTGTAGAATAACCTTCCACCTGCTGTGCATGTTACAAATGTATTTCCAAATCTGTTTTTTTTTTCCTTTTAACATTGTTTATGGCAACTTTAAATGGATCATTTTTTAATGCAAAGATAAGAGCCTTTTCTAATTTCCAGTTTGAGTATTATGCTTAGCAAGTAGTAAAGATTCAATTATGGTAGTCTTCAAACTCTTGAAAGCACTGGTTTTTCTTAAGAAAAATGAATTTACAATAAAATTATCAAGTATCTGAATTTAGGAATATCATTTAAATACATTTAACTGCCCACATCACACTGTAAAGATTCTTCAACAGTTGCTGGAGTTCAAAATCAATTCCTAGTTTCATTCTTTATCTTTGGAAGTAAAAAACAAAAAAAAATCCAAATAAATTCTGACCAAATTTATCCCAAAAGGATGTATCAGAAGTTAAATTTAACAACGAAATTGATTCCTAGGTACAACTGTCTGTTCTGAACATGCATCATCTAATTCATGACTAAATTTATCCCCAAAGGGATGTATCAGAAGTTAAATTTAACAACGAAATTGACTCCTAGGTACAACTGTCTGTCTGTTCTGCACATGCATCATCTAATTCATTTAATTCAGGAGAAACAGACGCTGACCACAGCTCATGGAGTCACATACACATTTGTGATTAAACTAGCATGGCAATCACTATTCTAGTGAAAAAAGAAAATTCAGCTGCCAGTGCACCCTGCTTCTTGAGCTCTGCTTTGCCCACCCTACTGGGATACAGAATGGAAACGATGCTCTGAACTGGTGACCTAGAAAGCTATGCAGCAATTTTCTCCACTGAAATGGGAATCAACATCCCTTCTTCTTTGGGCTACATTCAACCTAGCTTCACTTCGTAAGAATTTCTGCCAACAACCTTGGAGGAGGATGCGGCGGAGGCAAGAAGCCAGGCTGCTCTGGCACGTGACACAGAAGACGAAGTGAGCATAGCTACACACAGCACAGGCATTTATCACAATCAACCAAAAAGCGACGTGCTGGATTCCGGAGGAAGACGTCATGCGTCAGGTATCAGGAGACGTGCTAGTTGAGAACTCCACTCAGGACACTCTCCAAAGTGGGTTTCACACTTCTCACCTTCCAGACTTTATACCGACCCTCACTGGTCTGCTTCTGTTCACTCTCCTACTCAGCTTGATCTGGAAGATGGGAAAAGTGCTTAAAATTTTCTCTATGGCAAGAAAAGTTTTTTAAAAAAAAAAAAGAAAGAAAAAAATTTCTACGCATAGGATCATCTCTCTCTGAAAGAAGGAATGAGAGAAGGGACAGAAAATGCAGAGAAGAATCCTCACTTCTCTCCTCTAACCCTGCATCCTGAAATGGCATCTTTCCCTGAGAATTCCCACAAAATACAACTACTTCCATCTCCCTAACGAAAAATTGATGTCAAAAATTCCTATAAAAATGGTCCTGGAGATAAGGACACTGAAAATCTGAAAGCAACAATAACCAGTAGTTTCAAGAATTTCCTTCCTGTCCTCCTCCTATTTACTGAAAAACTAAATTAGCAAGTTTCTTTTTTTTTGTCAGGTATCTGAAAAACAAAAAAGTCATACAGGGATACCTGATTCATTACCAATGTTTAAACTATTTTTAAACTAAATATATGGACTGGGATAGATACTTACATAATTTTTTTTCTGAGAACTTTTAAGAACAAATTCTTTGATTTCCATATTATAAGGAAAATTGACTTCTTGAAATAACACTTGATCCAAGGTATCTAAACTGAAATAAGAAAACTTAAGAGGTTCACAAAGGAATATCTGATGATGTTAGCGAACCCCAAATATTGCCTATTTCTAATACATACTTAAGCAGAAGAGAATCTGAATCCCAACCTATAGACAAGTTCCACAAAAACATGAAACCTACAGGAACCCAAGAAGAGTGTTTTCTCCCAAGAGGAAACACTAACTCCGAGTGTGTTTCAGTACCAGAAGAAAAACAGATTTTAAGAGGACTCTGGCCACCCTGGGAGTTCTCTCCATCAAGAACAAGAGGCTAGTAATTAACTTGAAAGAGTCCATTTCAGACAATTCTGCCCACAGAGGCGGTGCTGTTGAAAAATAAACTTAACCAAACACTGAAGAACAGAGTAGAAAATAAAAGTGTAACTAACCCCTTCCTGACGGAAGAACGATCTTGATCAGCTACCATGCAGTAGGCATTACGCTCCCTGCCAGAGACACAATGGCAGACGGGCAAAACACGGCCTGTGTCCACATCAAGGCAGATAAGATAGTTTCTAATCCCAGCAACAACACACACACATACACACAATTATAACTGCAAACAAGGATGAAAGCTATAAATTCAAGGTAGTAAGAGATAAGAGAAGATTTGGGGCTGGGTGAGATCTGAAGAAGTTAACTTCTGTTGCCTATTTAAAGACACACCACGTACCCTTACTTAGGTAGAGACTCTGAAGGAGGAGGGGACAGCAGAACTCAGGAGACTGAACACCAGGAAGTGTGGCAAGAGGTGTGATGGTTTCTAACAGCAACAGGAAGCCCTGAGAAAGCTCTGGGAAGAGAATGACCATCTCCACCATCGTCACTAATAGTCACCAAGTGGCAGCCATGTGCCAGGCACACAGTACTGTGTTGAATTCTTATAACAGTCACACGAGGTAAGACTGAATACCCATTTTACAGATGAGAAAACTGAAGTTTGGAGAAACTCAGCAGCCTGCCAAGGTCATGTAACTAGTGAGTGAGCCAGGATTCACACATCACAAGTGCATTTTCGAAAGCTCCAACTGGCTGCGATGAGGCTGTGTGTGTGTGTGTGAGGCTTGGGGAAAGAGAAAGACTGGATAAAATCGAGAGACCTCAGCCAACAGTGGCAGGACCAAAATATGACAGTACTGTCTGGAAAATCCCATGGACGGAGAAGCCGGGTGGGCTGCAGTCCATGAGGTCTCTAGGAGTTGGACACAACTGAGCGGCTTTATTTTCACTTTTCACTTTCATGCACTGGAGAAGGAAATGGCAACCCACTCCAGTGTTCTTGCCTGGAGAATCCCAGGGACGGGGGAGCCTGGTGAGCTGCCATCTATGGGGTTGCACAGTTGGACACGACTGAAGTGACTTAGCAGCAGCAGTGGGGTGGGAAATGGATGGTTTAGAGAAATACTTCAGAGAAAAAAATTATCAGAATTTGACTGGCAGGGTGGGAAAGGAGGGTGGTGGCAAGCAAGGAAGATTCTGAAGTTTCTGACTTAAACACCATGGACAAGCTGGTGGAACCACAAACAAAAATGGGGGAAAATAAGGAAGGACCAGAACTGAGAGGAGATCTTGAGCTGAATGTGAGGTGTTTCTGAGATGCTGAGAAAAGGTTTAAGGGGCAACTGTACATGTGTGTCTAGAGCTTCAAGGAATGAAATGAGCCACAGATGCAGGGGTGTATGGCTGTGTTGCTTTGCTGTGCTCCTGAAGCTATCACAGTGTTGTTACTGCAGTGTAAAATAAAAAGTTAAAAAAAAAAATGAATTAATTATTTAAATTCTTGGAAAAAAAAAGATAAAAGTGCGGAAGCTCTGATACATAGATGTGTCAACTGAGGCCAAAGTAGTGAAGGAGCCTCCCTAGGAAAAGAAAAGAGAGTAAGAGGAGATAGTCATAGGCCTGATTCAACACTAGATGCAGGCAGAGGAAGAGTGGCTGGCAAGGGGAGCAGTCAGGAAACCGAGCAGAAATCAGGAACACAGCATCACAGCAACTGAAGGACGCTGACAAGGCTCTTCCTCGAGGTTAGGGGAGAACATGGAGCAAGAAGGATTTGGCTATGGGTTCAATTCCTGGTTCCCACAGGGCAAGTTCAGCAAGGTTCCTTAAACACTCCGAACCCTTCTCGAGTAATCTACACTATGAGCGCTGCAGGTACAATCATTAGCAGTAGGAGAGAACAGCCATCACACTGCAAACTGTCAGTAAGTGGCAGCTGCTGCTGCTTTTTATATTAATAAAATCAAAAGGTCCGGTTAGCGGCTCATAGAACCCGGCCCTAAGAAGCCCCCAGGGTTCTAAAGACCATCTTCAGGGAAAGCCTGGCAGGGCCACAGCCAGGCACCTGGGCCCCCAGTCCCGTCTCAATCAGAGCAGTCCGCTTTCTTTTTCATTTTACTCCTTCAAAGAAGTTTTATTTCCATACCTGAATAATATCCATTTGAAAACATGGGTCTGTGGCTTAAAACATTTTTCACAAAGCACTGAATGGATCATCTCAATAGCCCTTTCAAGTCAGCTGGATTATTAGCTTACAATGCTTCACCACAGTAAAATGTGCGAGAAGTAACAACAAAACAACTTGTCTGGTAGAATAATCCCTAACATGAACCTCGTAGTTTATGATAATTACTTAATGACAATCAAGGTTATAAATCAACTAACTCTGTGTATCTACTGAAAACTGTACTGGGGTCCGTGCCACTCCTGTCACTGAAGCACCACAGTCTTAAAATCAGCGATTTTTCTGTCTGTTTGCTTAAGATTACAACTACCATGAAAAGTGAGGAAAAGAGTTAGAAGAGTTAAGCACCATTAAAATCACACAGGGCTTTCTCTTTCATGAAAAGTAATGTTGGCTAGTGTGCGCAAATGACTTGTTTTCTTTTTGATAAGCCCTGTGTGAAAGAAACCGCTTAAGAGAGCGTCAGAACATCTGCCTGGACTCTTCTCACTGAAATCGGTACCCAAAAAGCTTTCCCTCCAAGTCCTCTTCTTGTGCTCTTGATGGTTTATTACTGATCCCCTTCTCTGTCACTGCTGTGTCTGGTCCTCTTGGCTGATTACCCCACACTCCTCAGTCTAGTCTGTTGAGCGATGTCCGCTCTGATGCAGCTGAAAATTCTCAGGGAAGCTCCATGACACACATGTCCTAATACTTCATCTTAAAGTGGGACAAACATTTCACAGAGCCTTGCTGATCTTTGTCCCAGACACCGGTCATCTTTTTTCATCTAGGACGTGATCAAAAGTGTACTGTATCTTTTAAAATGTACTATANTCCTCAGTCCAGTCTGTTGAGCGATGGCCACTCTGATGCAGCTGAAAATTCTCAGGGAAGCTCCATGACACACATGTCCTAATACTTCATCTTAAAGTGGGACAAACGTTTCACAGAGCCTTGCTGATCTTTGTCCCAGACACCAGTCATCTTTTTTCATCTAGGACGTGATCAAAAGTGTACTGTATCTTTTAAAATGTACTATATAACATCATTGTTTAACTACAGCTTTAGAATTTATATAATTTATATAGCAAAAGTCAGTTCTCTTAAATGACAGAATTTGCTAGTGGTTAGAATTTTCAGTGGCAGATTAAACAGTAAATATTAAGACAGGCTGTACTTTTTTTTAAAGGCCTTAGTTATATCTTTCTTTTTATGTATTTTAAAACTATGCTTTTGAAATGTTCTTGCTATTCTTATGACATAGTGCATAAAGGAAATCTGAGCAATTAAATAGGAGCTCACGATGATCAACAGCTGTCTTCATTTTAACAGCTCACCTAAAGATGAAGAACAAGAGAAGTGCATCTAGAAGATCTGGCATAAAATGAAATGACCTCTGAAAGGCTGGTTGATTTACTTGTGCTTATACTGGTGCAGGCTGCTGTATTTTAGACAGGGAAGGTCTCTTTGAAGAAGAACCATTTAAGCTGACATCTGAGGCAGCCAGCATATAAGAAGAGTGTTGTAAGAATGTCCAACAGCACGTAAGAATAGAGTTGAGAATGGCAATACATATATATATATGTATGTATGTGTATACATATATATATGTGTGTGTGTGTATATGTGTGCGCATGTGTGTATATATGTATATGTGTGTGTACATGTCTGTGTATAAAGGAAAATTTCTTCAATGCCCAGTCAGTCACTAATACAAATTATAAACCTGCTATAATCCATCAATGTGGTCCTGAAAAAATATCAAAAGAGATCAATGGAACAAATCTCACAATAATTAAGCCCTTAAGAAAAAGGAAATGCCATACAGAAAGGAAAGAGAACGATCACAGTATTTAGAAAGCTTTTCAATTATCAGGAAAACATCAAAATTAAGTATGTTCTCCCCACATGCAATCAAAAATAAGTTCCAGGAAGATTAAAGAACTAGGTATAAAATGCAAATTAATCAGCAAATTAAAAAGAAGAAAATATAAACATTTAATGATATTCAGATAGAGGAGGGATTTCTAAACAAAAAAATGTAAGAAATTACCAAAAACTTACAAATGTAATAAGAGCTGTTACACTTTACTGCTTAGAAAACTAGAACTACATACATCAAAAACCAGAAACTAAGGAGCAAATGACAAAAACTAAAAATTATTCACAACTGTGAAAGAACTTTATCTTCACTGTTGAGAAAGCCCACATAAGTCAATGAAATACTAAGATCTTCCTGTCCCTAAGAGAGATTAACAAATAAGAATGTACCAATCACAGCAACTGTCAACAAACACATGAAAATGTCAACAAAGAATTGCAAAGGAAAACAGTATGTTTAACCTAGCCCTAAAGAGGTTAAGTTTTTTTCAGGCAAAAGGTTTTTGAACGTTGTATGAGCAGGTAAGGTGAAACATGCATCCTTATACACCTGCTGGTGATCATCTAAAGTGGTCCAATCCTTCTGGAAAGTATGTCGGTAGTCATCTCTTGCATTTTATGAGCACAACAGTGTCACCCTTAGGAAGCAGAATCTGCTAGCAATGCTGTTTTTCTCTCCAAATACAAGGCAGATAATATAGTAACTTGTAGGGTCATTTTCATAACATTTTCTCACTACAAAGTAATAAATACATGTGTTAAACATTTTAGGAATACATAAATTTATATGGGAAAAACTCTCCTATAATTACATCAATCCTCTTTGCTTAATGGATTCCTTTTTTTTTTAACCTATCACAGGAAAATAATCAGAAATGTGAAAATGTGTTAATAAAGATGACTATCACAGTAATACATATAACAAAAACAATTGAAAAGGCCTAAACATCTTACAGTAGAATGGCTAAAAAGATGGCAATTTTATGTAAAATAATGCTCCTGAAGACTATGTACTAACAGAAGAGAAATGCTTATTTACCTCACATTAAATTTTAAAGACAGTACAGAAAGAGAGAGAGAGAGATTGTGTGTGTGTACACATATAGACAAGTACACACATAAATACAATCCCAACGAGGTATGTCTATATAACAAATGGGATTACAGGAGGTTTTTTATTTTTTCCCTACATACATTTATGTATTCTCAAAATGTATTACTGTATGTATTCATTAAAAAATGTTCTAAAAATGACTTTGTACAAATCACTGTACTATCTACCCTGTGTCTGGAGAAAGAAGCAACACTGCTAAAATACAGTATCTGCTTGCTAAAGATGACATAATTATGTTTCACAAAAGAGAATGAGTTAACGAACACAGAGCAAATATTCTTAACAGCACTTTTCTGATAATATGCCCTTCCACATACTCTAAAGTCATTCTCCAGTCAAGAAACTTTGATTACAACCACAAAAACTATGAAATTCGCTGACCTTTCAAATACACACCAGTGAAGGACATTTAGAAGCTATTAAGGTACAGTTTTTCTTGAGATTTAGCCTATATGTACAATCTGCCCGCTAGGAAAGTCCCTTCCCCACTGAGAGTCATCAAGGGCCGAATCAAATTCAAAGTTCACATAAGTGTAAAACTTAGACAGCAAACAACATGAAATCATTATATAAAAGCTTCATCAGGCAAAATCAATGTGATCTGCAGACTCAAGAGAAGTTCTCACTTGAGCAGTACTCAAGAGTTTACAGACACAGACAGGAACAAAGAAACTATAAAACCATCCTCTGCTCCTAACAAAAGCACTGCGGAGAGTTTATGCCTATCATTCAGAAAGTCTGAAGTCACTGTGTGACATTTGGAAAAAGACTATAATACAATCTTTGAAATCAAAATGTCAAGCTGACACAACCAGCTAGAGAAATTCCTGCAAAAAGCAGTAGCTAAAATGGAACACGNCCACATACTCTAAAGTCATTCTCCAGTCAAGAAACTTTGATTACAACCACAAAAACTATGAAATTCGCTGACCTTTCAAATACACACCAATGAAGGACATTTAGAAGCTATTAAGGTACAGTTTTTCTTGAGATTTAGCCTATATGTACAATCTGCCCGCTAGGAAAGTCCCTTCCCCATTGAGAGTCATCAAGGGCCGAATCAAATTCAAAGTTCACATAAGTGTAAAACTTAGACAGCAAACAACATGAAATTAATATATAAAAGCTTCATTAGGCAAAATCAATGTGATCTGCAGACTCAAGAGAAGTTCTCACTTGAGCAGTACTCAAGAATTTACAGACACAGACAGGAACAAAGAAACTATAAAATCATCCTCTGCTCCTAACAAAAGCACTGCGGAGTGTTTATGCCTATCATTCAGAAAGTCTGAAGTCACTGTGTGACATTTGGAAAAAGACTATAATACGATCTTTGAAATCAAAATGTCAAGCTGACACAACCAGCTAGAGAAATTCCTGCAAAAAGCAGTAGCTAAAATGGAACACGCTGAGAGTGGCAGGCTCCACAGGACACACACACGTGTGTTTTTTTGCCATAAAGCGTGTTTTTAAGTTATGAATCAGCTCATACACAACCACGGTAAACAGACGACTGTCATCACATCAGAGCTCGTCTGGTTCATAAGCAGTGTTTCCAGAGCAAAGGGACAACGGGGCAGACGCAGAGTCACCCCCCACAGCAGGACCACACAGACAGGAATCCATTCAGCTTTCTCTTGGGACACCCAGCACGGCTCTCTCCGGACAGGCGCGCACCCCAAGCACCCTCAACTCTCCGTTCCAGCCATACTGCACTTGGTCTTGTGCTCAGAGATCTGTCTCCACCTCCACTCGCTTATTTTTAAGAATTTTCAGTACTCACTGGAGCAGCCTCCAGCCACAAGGACCTGCCATCCTGGGGCCACTGGAGATCTCTCCTGAGGTACCATTTATTATTATCTCTGCTAACTGTTGTGGCTGCAAAGTCGCACAGATTTCTGAGGAGTCTTCCCCAAACTTTAACTACTTTCCTACAGAAAAATTTCAGAGACACTGGTGACTTTTCAACCTGCCTTATTAATCATGAGCTGTAAAATCAATCTGGTAGTTGACAACCTACATATTTTTCAGTAAAACAATAAAATTTAAAAATACCTAAGTACATCTCCCACAGAGAGGGCCAATGTTTTATCATGAAGCTTATGNTTGAGAATGGCAATACATATATATATATGTATGTATGTGTATACATATATATATGTGTGTGTGTGTATATGTGTGCGCATGTGTGTATATATGTATATGTGTGTGTACATGTCTGTGTATAAAGGAAAATTTCTTCAATGCCCAGTCAGTCACTAATACAAATTATAAACCTGCTATAATCCATCAATGTGGTCCTGAAAAAATATCAAAAGAGATCAATGGAACAAATCTCACAATAATTAAGCCCTTAAGAAAAAGGAAATGCCACACAGAAAGGAAAGAACGATCACAGTATTTAGAAAGCTTTTCAATTATCAGGAAAACATCAAAATTAAGTATGTTCTCCCCACATGCAATCAAAAATAAGTTCCAGGAAGATTAAAGAACTAGGTATAAAATGCAAATTAATCAGCAAATTAAAAAGAAGAAAATATAAACATTTAATGATATTCAGATAGAGGAGGGATTTCTAAACAAAAAAATGTAAGAAATTACCAAAAACTTACAAATGTAATAAGAGCTGTTACACTTTACTGCTTAGAAAACTAGAACTACATACATCAAAAACCAGAAACTAAGGAGCAAATGACAAAAACTAAAAATTATTCACAACTGTGAAAGAACTTTATCTTCACTGTTGAGAAAGCCCACATAAGTCAATGAAATACTAAGATCTTCCTGTCCCTAAGAGAGATTAACAAATAAGAATGTACCAATCACAGCAACTGTCAACAAACACATGAAAATGTCAACAAAGAATTGCAAAGGAAAACAGTATGTTTAACCTAGCCCTAAAGAGGTTAAGTTTTTTTCAGGCAAAAGGTTTTTGAACGTTGTATGAGCAGGTAAGGTGAAACATGCATCCTTATACACCTGCTGGTGATCATCTAAAGTGGTCCAATCCTTCTGGAAAGTATGTCGGTAGTCATCTCTTGCATTTTATGAGCACAACAGTGTCACCCTTAGGAAGCAGAATCTGCTAGCAATGCTGTTTTTCTCTCCAAATACAAGGCAGATAATATAGTAACTTGTAGGGTCATTTTCATAACATTTTCTCACTACAAAGTAATAAATACATGTGTTAAACATTTTAGGAATACATAAATTTATATGGGAAAAACTCTCCTATAATTACATCAATCCTCTTTGCTTAATGGATTCCTTTTTTTTTTTAACCTATCACAGGAAAATAATCAGAAATGTGAAAATGTGTTAATAAAGATGACTATCACAGTAATACATATAACAAAAACAATTGAAAAGGCCTAAACATCTTACAGTAGAATGGCTAAAAAGATGGCAATTTTATGTAGTCATTTAAAATAATGCTCCTGAAGACTATGTACTAACAGAAGAGAAATGCTTATTTACCTCACATTAAATTTTAAAGACAGTACAGAAAGAGAGAGAGATTGTGTGTGTGTATACATATAGACAAGTACACACATAAATACAATCCCAACGAGGTATGTCTATACAACAAATGGGATTACAGGAGGTTTTTTTTTTCCCTACATACATTTATGTATTCTCAAAATGTATTACTGTATGTATTCATTAAAAAATGTTCTAAAAATGACTTTGTACAAATCACTGTACTATCTACCCTGTGTCTGGAGAAAGAAGCAACACTGCTAAAATACAGTATCTGCTTGCTAAAGATGACATAATTATGTTTCATAAAAGAGAATGAGTTAACGAACACACAGAGCAAATATTCTTAACAGCACTTCTCTGATAATATGCCCTTCCACATACTCTAAAGTCATTCTCCAGTCAAGAAACTTTGATTACAACCACAAAAACTATGAAATTCGCTGACCTTTCAAATACACACCAATGAAGGACATTTAGAAGCTATTAAGGTACAGTTTTTCTTGAGATTTAGCCTATATGTACAATCTGCCCGCTAGGAAAGTCCCTTCCCCATTGAGAGTCATCAAGGGCCGAATCAAATTCAAAGTTCACATAAGTGTAAAACTTAGACAGCAAACAACATGAAATTAATATATAAAAGCTTCATTAGGCAAAATCAATGTGATCTGCAGACTCAAGAGAAGTTCTCACTTGAGCAGTACTCAAGAATTTACAGACACAGACAGGAACAAAGAAACTATAAAATCATCCTCTGCTCCTAACAAAAGCACTGCGGAGTGTTTATGCCTATCATTCAGAAAGTCTGAAGTCACTGTGTGACATTTGGAAAAAGACTATAATACGATCTTTGAAATCAAAATGTCAAGCTGACACAACCAGCTAGAGAAATTCCTGCAAAAAGCAGTAGCTAAAATGGAACACGCTGAGAATGGCAGGCTCCACAGGACACACACACGTGTGTTTTTTTGCCATAAAGCGTGTTTTTAAGTTATGAATCAGCTCATACACAACCACGGTAAACAGACGACTGTCATCACATCAGAGCTCGTCTGGTTCATAAGCAGTGTTTCCAGAGCAAAGGGACAACGGGGCAGACGCAGAGTCACCCCCCACAGCAGGACCACACAGACAGGAATCCATTCAGCTTTCTCTTGGGACACCCAGCACGGCTCTCTCCGGACAGGCGCGCACCCCAAGCACCCTCAACTCTCCGTTCCAGCCATACTGCACTTGGTCTTGTGCTCAGAGATCTGTCTCCACCTCCACTCGCTTATTTTTAAGAATTTTCAGTACTCACTGGAGCAGCCTCCAGCCACAAGGACCTGCCATCCTGGGGCCACTGGAGATCTCTCCTGAGGTACCATTTATTATTATCTCTGCTAACTGTTGTGGCTGCAAAGTCGCACAGATTTCTGAGGAGTCTTCCCCAAACTTTAACTACTTTCCTACAGAAAAATTTCAGAGACACTGGTGACTTTTCAACCTGCCTTATTAATCATGAGCTGTAAAATCAATCTGGTAGTTGACAACCTACATATTTTTCAGTAAAACAATAAAATTTAAAAATACCTAAGTACATCTCCCACAGAGAGGGCCAATGTTTTATCATGAAGCTTATGTTTTGATAATTGAGGCATACATATTACATGATATATATATATTTCTATAATGGGTTATGATTTTAAAAGTGCTTGTATATATGTATGTTAGTCACAAAGTCCTGTCTGACTCTTTGTGACCCCACGGGCTGCAGCCCTCCAAGTTCTTCAGTCCATGGGATTCTCTAGGCAAGAGTCCTGGAATGGGTTGCCATTCCGTTCTCCAGGGGATCTTCCTGACCCAGGAATCAAACTCAGGTCTCCTGCATGGCAGGCAGATTCTTTACTGTCTGAGCCACCAGGGAAGTCTTAAAAGTGCTTCAGTTCAGTTCAGTCGCTCAGTCATGTCCAACTCTGTGACCCCATGAATCACAGCACGCCAGGCCTCCCTGTCCATCACCATCTCCCGGATTTCACTCAGACTCACATCCATCGAGTCAGTGATGCCATCCAGCCATCTCATCCTCGGTTGTCCCCTTCTCCTCTTGCCCCCAATCCCTCCCAGCATCAGAGTCTTTTCCAATGAGTCAACTCTTCACATGAGGTGGCCAAAGTACTGGACTTTCAGCTTTAGCATCATTCCTTCCAAAGAAATCCCAGGGCTGATCTCCTTGCAGTCCAAGGGATTCTCAAGAGTCTTCTCCAACACTACAGTTCAAAAGCATCAATTCTTCGGCGCCCAGCCTTCTTCACAGTCCAACTCTCACATCCATACATGACCACAGGAAAAACCATAGCCTTGACTAGATGGACCTTAGTTGGCAAAGTAATGTCTCTGCTTTTGAATATGCTATCTAGGTTGATGATAGGTTTCTTTCCAAGGAGTATGCTTCTTCTAATTTCATGGCTGCAGTCACCATCTGCAGTGATTTTGGTGCCCCCAAAAATTAAGTCTGACACTGTTTCCACTGTTTCCTCATCTATTTCCCATGAAGTGATGGGACCAGATGCCATCATCTTAGTTTTCTGAATGTTGAGCTTTAGGCCA
>SJYW01047922.1:557757-584905 GCA_006410735.1 Raphicerus campestris | reverse complement strand
TGAGGTTATTGATATTTCTCCCAGCAATCTTGATTCCAGCTTGTGCTTACTCCAGCCCAGCGTTTCTCATGATGTACTCTGTATAGAAGTTAAATAAGCAGGGTGACAATATATAGCCTTGACGTACACCTTTTCCTATTTGGAACCAGTCTGTTGTTCCATGTCCAGTTCTAACTGTTGCTTCCTAACCTGCATACAGATTTCTCAAGAGGCAGGTCAGGTGGTCCGGTATTCCCATCTCTATCAGAATTTTCCAGTTTATTGTGATCCACACAGTCAAAGGCTTTAGCATAGTCAATAAAGCAGAAATAGATGTTTTTCTGGAACTCTCTTGCTTTTTCCATGAAGCAACGGATGTTGGAAATTTGATCTCTGGTTCCTCTAATGCCAAATATACATTGCTAAAGTAATTCAAAATACTAGCTCTAACTTAACAGCTTAAAAAGAAAGATTAATTAACTACTGCAAGTTACTAAAAGTTTTCATAAAATGACCACCAGTTTTTAAACTCAAAGTCTCACTGAATGAGGCAAGCATTCATTCATATAATGCTCTCAATGGACCAGTCATGTCTAAAATATCAACATCTGACAAACCCACAAACAGTATACTTAACCAGAAGTTAGAACTGAGTGCAAAAAAAGGAAAAAAGAAAATAAACTATCAAAATGGAAATTCCTTTCAGAGATTAAAAAAAAAACTACTGTTTCTTTTAAACGATCAGCTATCTAAAGTATTTAACACAGTATATACATAGTTTTGCTAAAATTTTAATTTTCATAATTTCTTTTAAATTAAAAAAAATCTTTTCAACTATGATACTGAAAACTGGAAGATAAAAAAAGAATTTAAACAGTGTATATTCATGATCAGATGCTTCAAATTGGCCATTTCCAAAGTATCAAACTAACACAACAGGTGTAAATTTATGACTTAAGATGCTCTAAACATACCAAAGCCAGGTAAGGAACAACACTGCTCCCTACTGGCCAGTCTCTGGTTAGATTTCAAGCTCACTCTTCAATTTGATTGATAAACTAGGGTTAAAGTGATTCAAGTCAGTTTCTTAAAGAATTTTTTAAGCCCATGATATAGTTCTTTGTTTCTCTTTTCCTAATACCTATCTTGCAATGCTGCCATAAAGATTAGAATAAATAATGTAAAGACTCTAGCCTTTAGTAAATACTCAACAAATGACAGTTATCTTCGTAAGAACATGTCTTATTAATAACTATCTGTAAACTTAAAAAAAATAATCTATTCACACGAAATTCACATCACATAAAATTAATCAAAGTGAATAATTCAGGCATTTAGTATACCTGCAATGTTGTGCAACCATCCCCTTTATCTAGTTCCAAAATATTTCCAACACATCAACGTTAAAATTCCTTCCTTATCCACTAAGTACTATCTCCCCACCACACCCTTCCCCAGCCCCTGCCAAGCACCAACTGGTGCTCTATCTCTCTAGATTAATCTATTGTGGACATTTCATATACATGGGGTCATATAGTAGATGACCTTTTATATCCGGCTTCTTTCACTTAACAGAATATTTTGGAGTTACACCCACATCACTGACGGCTTCCCTGGTGGCTCAGTCAGTATAAAACCTGCCTGCAATGTGGGAGACCAGGTTCGATCCCTGGTTGGGAAGATCCCCTGGAGGAGGGCATGGCAACCCACTCCAGTATTCTTGCCTAGAGAATCCCCATGGACAGAGGAGCCTGGTGGGCTGCAGGCCATAGGGTCGCAAAGAGTTGGACAGGACTGAGCGACAAAGCACAGCACACCCACAGCCACATCACAGTGTATATCAGAACTTAATTTCTTTTTATGAATAATATTCTGTTGTATATACCCATTTATCCATTCATCTACAATAAATATGTGAATTATGGTTACTGGTTTTTGTGAATTATCCTGCTATAAACACGCATATACATGTACCTGTTTGCCAGTTCTCAGTTCTTCTGAGTATATATTAATACTTAGGAGTGAAACTGCAAAGTTATATCATAACCCTATATTTCACTTTTGGAGGAAATGTCACACTGGTTTCTACAGTGGCAGAAACATTTTATTTACATTCCCACCAGGAGGGTAACCAGGGTTCCAATTTCTAAACATCCTCACCAACACTAGTGGCTTTCCTTTTTTAAAAAATCATTATGATAGCACGCTAATGGGTGTGAAGTGGCACCTCACTGGGTTTTTACCTGCATCTCCCTAATGACCAAGGGGGCTTCCCTGGTGGCACAGTGGTAAAGAATCCACCTGCCAAGCAAGAGACAGAGGTTCAGTCCCTGCGTTGGGAAAGATCCCCCAGAGAAGGAGATGGCAACCCACTCCAATATTCTTGCCTGGGAAATCCCATGGACAGAGGAGCCTGGTGGGCTACAGTCCACTGGGTCACAAGAGAGTCAGTTACAGCTCAGCAACTAAATAACAACTGACTAGTAAAGCCGAACACCTTCTCATATGTTTGTGTTCGTAATCTTCTAAGTGAAGGAATCCTTTCCTCTTGAGTTCTGTTTCCCATCAAAAAAGTGAAGACTCAAACCCCCACACTCCCTGGTAGCCAGACCCAGGCAGAGGACCCAGACGATGCCGGTTGGATATACACACACAGACTGATGTGGAATCAAGTAACAAGAGTCAAGAGGCTCTAACTTCCATTTTTACTGATACAGATGGTGACACGTGAACCTGGCTCTGGGAGATGGGAACAGGGAAGTTTCCTAGGGATCATGAGGTCGATTCCTGGCTCTGAAGTGGCATCGGCCGTGCAGCAGGAATAGTGGGAGGCCCCTTATCAGCACGTGTAGAATGTTGTAAAAGCTAAGCTTCAAGCCGAATTCTCCAGCCCTACCAGTAATTCTCTGAGCTGTTCAATATCCATTTGATAAACTCCTTTTCTATCATATCACTGTTCTGGAAGAAGAATCGGATTTATCCCACCTAGCTCCAAAGAAAAATCAAAGATAAATGTCACGTGAGTTACACAGGGGCAGGTCTAGTTTGACCTAAGAAAATTTCGAACACTTATACGTCAACCAAACAAATTTTTTTAATTGAATACATTACTGTAAACAACCAGTCACTGCAGATTTTACCTTGGTATGACATCTGTCACAGACACTGTGGAGAAGGTGGACAGAGCAGAAGAGCCAGCCTTCAGGACTTTCACCTCTATATTTCTACCATGTTTGCTGAGCCACACTCTGGACAACTGAAGGATAAAACCACAGATCTGTAGCCCATTCAATATCACTCAGTCAGTTACTAGTTTACTAGCAACTGATTCTAGCTTTTGTCTTGTAACAATTCCCTTAAATGCTCAGACTAAATCTTACTCTTCCTTATCTTTTACTTTATTATATAATGCATGCATGTCCCCTGTAAGGAAAGAAAGGAATTAGAGATAAATAATAAGAAATAAAATCCATACCACCCTATCTGAGAAAAATCACTGAAAATATTTTGTTGGGTATCCTTCAAAACATTTTTCCTAAGCTGAAACTCACCTTTTAAAGAAAAAAAAAAAAGAAAGATTATAATGCTTACCACATAAATGCACCCCCCTGATGCACTATTACTATTTTCTTTTTATAAATGAGGAAACCAAAACACAGAGAAGAAAATTAACCTGCCCTAGGTCACCTGGAGAAGGAAATGGCAACCCACTCTAGTGTTCTTGCCTGGAGAATCCCAGGGACGGAGGAGTCTGGTGGGCTTCCGTCTATGGGGTCGCACAGAGTTGGACACGACTAAAGTGACTTAGCAGCAACAGCAGCAGCAGGTCACTTGAATCATAAGTGGCACATCACCCAGCAGTCTGGCCCCACAGTTTTGGGCTTTTAATACTACATGACAATGACTCTGCTGCTGCTAAGTCGCTTCAGTCGTGTCCGACTCTGTGTGACCCCATAGACAGCAGCCCACCAGGCTCCCCTGTCCCTGGGATCCTCCAGGCAAGAACGCTGGAGTGGCTTGCCATTTCCTTCTCCAATGCATGAAAGTGAAAAGTGAAAGTGAAAGTGAAGTCGTGTCCAACTCCTGGCAACCCCATGAACTGCAGCCTACCAGGGTCCTCCAACCATGGGATTTTCCAGGCAAGAGTACTGGAGTGGGGTGCCACTGCCTTCTCTGGACAATGACTCTACACTGCCTCAAAAAAACTGACCCTAGTAATACCTATATACCATTTGTATTCCCTAATATATTATGAACAGTTTTCCATTCCAATAACATTTTAAAATCCTGAAATTGTAGAACATACACTACATTATTTTGATAAGGCTAATTTTTTAAAGTGTTCAGTTCAGTTGTTCACTAGTGTCCGACTCTTTGCGAAACCCATGAATTACAGCACGCCAGGCCTCCCTGTCCATCACCAACTCCCAGAGTTCACTCAGATTCACGTCCATCGAGTCAGTGATGCCATCCAGCCATCTCATCCTCTGTCATTCCCTTCTCCTCCTGCCCCCAATCCCTCCCAGCATCAGAGTCTTTTCCAGTTAGTCAACTCTTCGCATGAGGTGGCCAAAGTACTAGAGTTTCAGCTTTAGCATCATTCCTTCCAAAGAAATCCCAGGGCTGATCTCCTTTAGAATGGACTGGTTGATCTCCTTGCAGTCCAAGGGACTCTCAAGAGTCTTCTCCAACACCACAGTTCAAAAGCATCAATTCTTCAGTGCTCAGCTTTCTTCACAGTTGTATATAGATATTAATTTTAAAAAACCTTTGACATTAAATAATACTCATCCTTATGAATAATTCTTAAAAAATAGTCTAGACCAAAATACACTAGAATTCTGGACCCTCCAAAACGTCATCTTTATGAAACTCCACAGCACATCTATTTTATAACATGCTTTTAAAAGTCCTCAAATGCTGTCACTGTTTCTCCTTCTCTGCCCTCCTTTCTTAAGAACACTCTCAAAGCACCAGCCTACACTGGGCATTCATGGTAGGCACTCAATAAACACTTATTGATGGACTGGTTGGACAATGCTATGCTGGACAGAGAACACGCAGAAACAAAGGTCATCTTGTGAGAGTGGAGGCAGCTGGACCTCCTTTCTCTCATCAGGAAACCACATGGACACACATGGACAAAAGAGTCCAAGCCAGCTAATGCACAATGACACACCACGAGAAAAACCGCTAACACTGCCCCTCACTTTGAGTAAATGCTGAACTTTGACCACACAATCTAAGGTCGGTAAATACTCAAACAGGCAAGGTACAGAGTAGAAGAATTTTTTTTTCAAAGGTGGGTGGTGGACGGGGGGTGGAGTGGTGGTGTGAGGTGAGAGTCCTGCTGCTGCTGCTGCTGTTAATTCACTTCAGTTGTGTCCGACTCTGTGTGACCCCATAGACAGCAGCCCTTCAGGCTCCCCTGTTCCTGGGATTCTCCAGGCAAGAACACTAGAGTGGGTTGCCATTTCCATCTCCAATGCATGAAAGTGAAAAGTGAAAGTGAAGTCACCCAGTCATGTCTGACTCTTAGCGACCCCATGGACTGCAGCCTACCAGGCTCCTCCATCCATGGGATTTTCCAGGCTAGAGTACTGGAGTGGGGTGCCAGTGCCTTCTCCGGGTGAGAGTCCTAGTCACACACAAACACACAAATGATGGGCAAAGGCTTGCAATATGCAGTCCTCGCCAATCCAGGCACTCCGTGATGTCTGTCACACCGCAGGGCGTGGCGGGGTCCTGGAGAACCACATGGCGTGGAAGCAGCCCCCTGCAGCGAGAAAAGGCAAGTTCCTGATGGTTCAAAGTCTGGCTAATCCTCTGGAACCGAGAAGTAGCACAGTTCAAACTTTGAATACGGAATTTTTATAGCACGTAACATTTAAATAATTTTCTCTCTGTGAATTTTCAGATCCTTATCCATGAACACAGGGAATTCTCTTTTTAAGAAAAATAACCTTTTTTTTTTTCCTGAATGTAGAAGGCCAGGGCACTAGAGAAAACACAGCAAATTGCTGGAAACACAATGAGAGCAAATACTGCCTAGAAAGGCAGGGTAGCTTAAAGACCACACTCTCATTTACAAGAGGAAAAAAAAAGTGGTTTCTAGAGAGAAAAGACCAATCCCCCAGACTATGTAATAACTGAAGCAAACACCTCTGTAACTTGCAAAGACTCTATTTTTGTCTTGAATATTTATGAATACTCAGAATGGGAGCTGCAAATACGAGCTTGCCTCCTTGTTAAAAGGAAAATATAAAGGGTTATTTTCCTAAGGTCTACTCTATGAGGGAAGATACAGACTTTCAGCAAGAGGGAACAAATATTCTAAGAAGAAGAACAAACACAAAGAGGGTGGAAAGTAGAAAGAAATAGACGTGTCCACAGGATATTAACAGGAAATATGTGATATTCAGAAAGAATCACAGAAAAGTGGGTGGATGGGAAGGAGGGAGGGAAGGAGGAAGAGGAACTGAAGCTATACAAAGCTTTTTCCTCAAGGCAGTAATTCCATATTTTCCAAAGCCACATGCAAATCCTCACTTCAAAGAATGGTGAGGAAAACTGGTAGAACCGAGCAAGTTCAGGGAATCCTGTTAGTAGCTCCAAGATGAAAAAGAGAAGATACACAGACACACAGAGGTGATCAATAAGGCTTCTTCTGATCAAGAACAGCATTATTTCAGTCCAGCGTAACTAACGCGGCTGGGAAGGTCTCTGCCAAAATGAGCCATCTATTTAAAGCAGGACAAAAAAAGGTAGGTTAGACTAACCAACGGGGAAGGCAGTGGCCCCCCACCCCAGTACTCTTGCCTAGAAACTCCAACGGACGGAGGAGCCTGGTGGGCTGCAGTCCATGGGGTCGCTATGAGTTGGACACGACTGAGTGACTTCACTTTCACTTTTCACTTTCATGCATCGGAGAAGGAAATGGCAAGCCACTCCAGTGTTCTTGCCTGGAGGATCCCAGGGACGGGGGAGCCTGGTGGGCTGCCGTCTATGGGGTCGCACAGAGTCGGACACGACTGAAGCGACAGCAGCAGCAGCAGCAGCAGACTAACCAAAACCATTCTAATTATTCCAGAATCAAGTCGACAGCACTGATTATGAATTCAGAGATTTTTTTTCCTCTTGTTTTTTTCCTGTAATTTGGCACAGAATGCCAGTTATATTTAAGGAAGAACAAACTGTTTCAGAACGGAACAAATGATACATCCCAGAACCTAGGGTTCTGGGTTCCTATGTTTGCACAACTGTCACATTTTTATACCACCACACGTAGCAGGTTACTCCTTCTGCTCCCGGGTTTCTAGGCATACAAATAAATTTGGCTTATTCATTCTGTGAACCATTCAAATAAACAAATTATGTAAGTGTAAAACAGGATAAAATGATTGCATATGACAATTTCACTTTTAAATACATAATACTTTTTCATGTTTTTCTCAGATTGAGCATAATAATTACGATTGCACTTTTCCCGTCCTTATCTCACTCTGTTGCCTACAAGACCGATCGAACAAGTTAACAGAGCACAGTTACCTCTTCCTGATAATGACAGTTTACCCTAAGGAACACTGACCTCAAGCCCAGGGAACCTGCCATACCTAACTCCTTGGAAAGTTGTGAAATAAGGTTAAATTGTGAAATAAACTGGAAAAGTGTGAAATAAGATAGAACAGCCTATTAAGAACCAAAAACAGAATGCTAATTCATAAGGAATATATCTCCACACACCACTGCTGCTGCTGCTGCTAAGTCGCTTCTGTCGTGTCCGACTCTGTGCGACCCCATAGATGGCAGCCCACCAGGCTCCCCCGTCCTTGGGATTCTCCAGGCAAGAACACTGGAGTGGGTTGCCATTTCCTTCTCCACACACCATTAACATCTGCTAATTCTAGATAATGTATACATGGGTTTGTGCTGGTTTTTTTATTTTTCAAGTTTTCTGGACACACACAGAGAAAACAAACGTTAAGTCTAATGTTCTCAGTTTCCCGCTCAGTTGACTAGTTCACAGTTTCTTCAAGTGAGATGCCTGGTCCAGCAGCATGAGCATCACCTGGGACGTCGTCTGCTCCAGGTTCATTCAATCAGAAACCCAGAGGGTAGGGCCCAGCAATTTTTGTTTTAACGAACTCTCGACCAGTCAATGCTAAAGGAAATCAACCCTGAATATTCACTGGAAGGACTGATGCTGAAGCTGAAGCTCCAATAGTTTGGCCACCTGATAAGAAGTGCCAAATCACTGGAAAAGACCCTGATGCTGGGAAAGACTGAGGGTGGGAGGAGAGAGGGGCCACAGAGGATGAGACGGTTGGATGGCACCACTGACTCAAAAGACATGAGTTTGAGCAGACTCTGGGAGATGGTGAAGGACAGGGAAGCCTGGGGTGCTGCAGTCCATGGGGTCACAGAGAGTCGGGCACAACTTAGCGACTGAACAACTGTTTAGTTGTGATGCACACTTAAGTCTGAGCACCATCTGATTAGATAAAACACCTTAACATTCACGCAGAACAGAGAACAAGGGAAGCAGGCTGGGGCAGAGGAGATATGGAGGATAAATACAGATAAATACTGTGTGCCTTACCAACTCACCTTCTTTCCCTCCTTCCTGCCACACCCCCAGGTGGCCAGCGTCTTCCTTCTAACTCTACCAGACAAATTTATTTAGGGCTCATAAATTTATGCTTAAGCCTATTTACATTCTACTTCTGTTTTAATCTCTAAATTCTCAGCACAAAATCTATATTACAATGACCTGGGAGAGTGTTTCAAAGATACAGATGCCCACTGCTTATACCACATGAGGACAAGCTAAGAGAAGGAACCCCAAAGAGGGTCCTTGCCAGAACCGACCCTGCCATGCAGCATCCTGACCTCCAACTTTCAACCTCCAGAACTAGGAAAAGTAGAGTGTCTGCTGTTTATTTAAAAAACCAACAACAAAGCTGATGCCCAGGTCCTAGCCCATGCCAGTTAAGTCAGATCTTCTGGGGCTGGGACCTGGCCAAAAGTATTTAAAAGCTCCCCAGGCAATTCTAGTGTACAGTCAGCAGAAAAACCACTCAGTCTAAATAAACGTGTTTTTTTGTCTCTATTTGATGTATTTCCAAATATGATGAGGAAAGTACTTGTATCAGTATCACCAGGGGCACATTTCTCAAAATAATAGTTAAGATGATCTTCAACGATACATATTTTTATACATACATATATACATATTTTTATAAATAGCTATGCATTTACTTTCATAGGGTTTTTGGGTGGTTTTTTTTTTTTTTTTTGCAAGTGATATGATTTCCATGTATAGCAGTGAGAATTTCATTTTAAAATAAGATTCCACTTTATAAAGTGTGCCAACTTAAAAAAAAAAAAAACTAAAAGAATAACCCAAGGGATAGGGCAAACATGGTGAAGATGCTAAGGAAACAAACAAAAAAAGTTTGCTAACCTTAACCAAGGTGCTTGTTAAAGATGGATTCCTAAGTCATACCCCAGCAGTCCTAACCAGAAACTTGGGAGTTCGGTCCAAAATTTACATTTTTATCAAGTGCTCCCAGGTGATCCTATTCACTAAAGCTTAGCAACGCTCTAGTAAGAGGTGTTTGAGCCTTGTGTCACTAGGCAGAAAACAACTTTGGATGTAAAAAGGACTTTCTCACTCCATTCATTTCACTACCATCCATCCCTTGCTGGTCTCACAGGATGAGCCCCAGATACACTTGCTGGGTGAGGAAGAAGCAGTTTCCACTTGAAGACCCATCCTGACTTCCCGCTTCATCCCTTTATCGCGAAGCCTCACAGAAGCCAGAGCTCATTCTAACTCNCGCTCTAGTAAGAGGTGTTTGAGCCTTGTGTCACCAGGCAGAAAACAACTTTGGATGTAAAAAGGACTCTCTCACTCCATTCATTTCACTAGCATTCATCCCTTGCTGGTCTCACAGGATGAGCCCCAGATACACTTGCTGGGTGAGGAAGAAGCAGTTTCTACTTGAAGACCCATCCTGACTTCCCGCTTCATCCCTTTATCGCGAAGCCTCACAGAAGCCAGAGCTCATTCTAACTTTGCTCTCTTCTTTTCAGCCCCTCATCCTCCTTAACAACAGCCCTACGCATTGAGCAGCTCCACTCCAATCAGACCTCTTATCTCCTCCTGCTCACCCATGTCTCCCAGCTACCCTGTGAAGCTAACGCTTTTAAAATGTTGAAAAATATTAACATCATCTGATCACCCCCAGGTTATATCTGTGTCTCAAATTCCAGTGATAAACATTCTCTATCCATTCAAATTGAAATTGTTTTTGACTATCTGTGTACTGTAGCTTGGTAACAAGTTCCCCCATTAGACAGAGGACAGAGAGAGGTTTCAGATCACCCACCAGCTCTTATCCATTAGAAGTAGCCAGTGGTTCTAGCGTTGACAGCACATTACAACTATCTGGGGAGCCTTTAAAACTCCCTACATGGAGGCCCCAGCCCCAGAGATGAGGGTGAGACCAGGCATCGCTTCCCCTGCCNACAGAGAGAGGTTTCAGATCACCCACCAGCTCTTATCCATTAGAAGTAGCCAGTGGTTCTAGCGTTGACAGCACATTACAACTATCTGGGGAGCCTTTAAAACTCCCTACATGGAGGCCCCAGCCCCAGAGATGAGGGTGAGACCAGGCATCTCTTCCCCTGCTCCCCACTTAAAAGTTTCTCAGGTGATGTGGACATGTAGCTAAGGTTCAGAGTCACTGAGCTGGGTTCATCTAGCAAGATTAGAAGACAGATTCAGAGGCTGCCCATGGGTGGGCAACACTTTTGACATTACTGCATGAGGTTCTTTGTTGCTTAGCCACTCAGTCGTGTCCGAATCTTTGCGACCCCATGGACTGTAGCCCGTCAGGCTCCTCTGTCCATGGGATTTCCCAGGAAAGAATACTGGAGTGGGTTGCCACTTCCTTCTCCAGGAGGTCTTCCTGACCCAGGGACTGATTCTGAGTCTCCTGCGTTGCAGAAGGATCCTTTACCACTGAACCACCAGGGAGACCCACAAGGAGATTCACTCAGCGAAATACAGGAGATTGACAGAATAGGGAGTTCTGAGGACAAAAATTCCAAGTTCCAACACCACTGAGGGTAATATGCACAAATCTGTTTTATATTTATCTGACCTTCTTTTGGTCAGGAAGGCCCTCCACTGTTTACTCTGACCTGGCAGGTGTTTTTCTAGAGTCAAACACCAGACCTCCAAATACAAACAGAATTTTTAAAGAATTAAACTGGCTCAGATTTAGGCTTAAAATTCTCTCCAGTGTCTAAGACAATTTCATTCACACCCAGCAATGGACAATAGAGACTGAGCAGGAAGGTTAAAACAACAAGACTGTCCACATGGACCACAAAGTGTATTTAAATAGAAGTTCAAAGTTCAATACTATACTCACAAACAATTTCTACTGTTTTTGGAGTCTTTGTGATACAAATCCATTTCATGTTTATATTCCTTATACTCAGTAAAACTAGATCTAGTCATTCAATATCCTGGACAAACAGACTGCAGTCTCATATACTCAGATATATCTTTTGAGTATGTGAAATTTAGATTTTAAAGTCTGTTTTGTAATAAACTGGCCACAAAAAATATTTACAACATCAAGTGAAAAGCATATTCTTAAAAAAAAGTAATAAAACTCATTTTACTCTTGGTAGGACAAAGAAATGATGTTTAATTTTAGGAAGCGGCAATGCTTCTAATAAATGAACACTTGGCAAAGAGAGCCACAGTTGTATCTACTTCCTGCCATAAATGCCAACAGCAAGTACATCCAATTTCAAGTTCCTCTGAAACCAAGGAGTGGGCAGGAAAAAAAATCATAGCCAACATGGGGAACACATGGCATTCATTCTTTGAAAAAAAAAAGTCAGCAGTGGATTACAACCAGGAGGGGAAGCCATCTGTCACAAGAAAAAGAGGTGGTGGCAGCTCTCAAGGACTCAAACATGCCAGCTCAACCTGGGCAGGGTTGGGTTTTAGATTCTAATTCCAGCTAACACGTGTAATAAGCAACAGTTTTCAAATGATTAGGGTCAAATTATGGATGAAATAATAAGGGCTTCCCCTCTTGGCTCAGTTGGTAAAGAATCCACCGGCAATGCAGGAGACCCGGTTGATTCCTGGGTTGGGAAGATCTGCTGGAGAAGGGATAGGCTACCCATTCCTGTATTTTGGGTCTTTCCTGGTGGCTCAGCTGGTAAAGAACCTGCCTGCAATTCGGGAGACCTGGGTTCTATCCCTGGATTGGGAAGATCCCCTGGAGAAGGGAAAGGCTACCCACTCAAGTATTCTGGCCTGGAGAACGTCATGGACTGTATAGTCCCTGNAACATTTAATATGCTTTCTTTTTTTTCCGTTTTTTTTGGTGGGGGGTAACTTTCTACTTTGTATTGGGGAATAGATTAGCAAGGCTGCAGTATTTTGGGGTATTTTATATGCTTTTAAATGTGTACAAATAATACAGTTGTAGATATTGTGGATATTGAACTATTTTCGCCATGCAACTTAGTTTGTGGTCTAACTAATCAGAACGTTCAAATCTTCTCATGAGGAATATGGGGTCTTGTCTTTGGGAAGGAACTGCAGTATGGGATGGGTTAAACTGACTACAGCCATGTGATTTTACATGTGGTTGAAAATCACCTGCCTCTCTCTCTCTCTATATATATATATATCTTTAAATGTCTGTGTATATATACATACATACATACATACATGTGAGGGTATGGCAGCCCACCCCAGTATTCTTGCCTGGAGAATCCCATGGACAGAGGAGCTTGTCGGTTAGTCCATAGGGTCANTGTAAAATCACCTGCCTATATATATATATATATATCTTTAAATGTCTGTGTATATATACATACATACATACATGTGAGGGTATGGCAGCCCACCCCAGTATTCCTGCCTGGAGAATCCCATGGACAGAGGAGCTTGTCGGTTAGTCCATAGGGTCACAGAGTCGGACATGACTGAAGTGACTCAGCATGCACACACACACATATACATAATATACTCTACAATAAACAAGTGTTGTAAGAGTTGAGTGGACAGTAGGGTGGAAGTGTTTAGACACGCAGTGTCTCTCTGCATAAGTAAGTGAAAGAAAGTGAAGTCGCTCGGTTTGACTCTTTGTGACCCCGTGGACTGTAGCCCGCCAGGCTCCTCTGTCCATGGGATTCTCCAGGCAAGAATACTGGAGTGGGTTGCCATTTCCTTCTCCAGGGGATCTTCCCGACCCAGGGATTGAACCCGGGTCTCCTGCACTGCAGGCAGATGCTTTATCCTCTGAGCCACCAGGGAAGCCTGGGTTAATAAACCATCTGGGCGAGGCAGTGGGGAGACTAGTGCTCACTCTGGGGATGTGCCCTCCCTTCCAAATCACTGGACTTTGGTCTCACAGATTTCCTTTAACAAATCGTTTTAGTCTTTTTTTTTTAAAGGCTGGGATCAGGCCTCTGCTAAAGAGGCAAACCAGAAGGGAACTATGTCTGAAGACTGAGGGAATGGTCCCCTGTTTAGGCCTCCACTTTCTCTGCTGATCGGGCAACTAAGATCCCAGAATGGTGTGGCTTGAGGCGGGACCATGGGTGAAATATAAATACAAATTCACTGCTCTCCAGGCTCCACTCTATTTTGTAATAGGGTTTTGCTCCAGCTGTTATCCACTCTGGCAGTAGCCCCCAGCATCACACATTCAAGTTTCTCTGGTTGCATGTGGGCCCATGACTCACCACCTGCCTGATTTCCTTCTGCAGTATCTTCTCTGGCTCCTTCAGAACACAACTGAAACTCCTATCTCCTTTACACTGGTCTCTCCTCTGGCCTGTTGCTCAATCCTATGAATTAATACATCTTGTCAGGGAATGTCAAGAAGTCCAGGCAGGCTTTTCCTATCCCCATTTCATCTTGTAAATCTATCTGAATCACAAGTTTGCTTTTGGACTCAGGGTAGTAACTGAAGGTCATCTGGCCAAGCCTGATGTCAGACCACATGACAGCTCTTTGGCATCTTGAGAAAATGTCACTGCCTCTAGCCAGTGCTTTTAGCCAGGTGTGGTCCCAGGTCTTTAGAGACTCACAAGTTCCCTTTAAATCCATCATAAAGCAGGCAGAGAACATGGGTTCAAGATTGTTTTTATTTTCAGAGGCTGCAACAGTTGGTTAGCAATGCTAGCTGAGCTGGTATGATCTGAAGGCCATCCCACCTCCCTTTTCAGGCATTCAACCAACAGAATCCCTACAAACAAGATTGGAGACCAATTCAGATGGGTCTCAGTGTGTGTTTGTGTGTGTTGGGGGGTTGGGGGTAGAGGCCTTCTCCTGTTCCCCTCCTCTCCATATATACTTTTTCTAACAAGATTGTTTTATAGTCAAAAGCAACTCAAACCCATAACATAGCAACCAGTCATCTCCAGTATCACTGATTTCCTCCCCACCCCCAGAACAGGAAGCTGAGGCAAGAGGGGAGACTGACTCTTGAATATAAGAAAAACTTGGCAACACCCCAGTGGAGCAGAGATGGTGAGGAAGCCAGTGCCTAAGGGTAGGGATGAACAGGCACCAAACAGCCCTGTCCGGAATCAATCCACTCAGCCCCAGCTCCGTGGGAGGTGTTCCTTTGAGATCCCCACTTGTGTGGGGTGAGATGAGGGGCAACTGGTGATAACCCATCTCTCCCTGTCCCTCAAATTAAAACATGATAAACTCAGTTTTACCTTCAAAACCCACCACGCTGCTGCCTCCTGAGAAACACACTCTGTAGTCATCTCTGCCAGCACCCACTCCTTTCTAATGCCTGGGGCTTCCAGCCCCTCTCCCCACCCTTGGGGGGCCCAGGCAACATGAATTCCATACTCCTTGACTCATAAAAGGGCTACTTAAAAAAAAAAAACAAAACAGAAGCTGTCAAAGAGTATCGGAGTAATAAAGGAAGACACTCAAAAGTATACTCCTTTCCCTTATCCCACAGAGTCCCCCATCCCTGCCCCCCGACACTGGGATACCTATTCTATACGTTCCAACAATGACTTGGGGGTGGCCCCACGGAAGCTGCCTCCAGCGCTTTCCTGATTGTGACTCTTGCCCAGTGACATTACAGGGAGCTGGGGTGAGGAAGAGCAGGGTCACTCCCCTACAGTAGGTCTCAGGGGCCTTTCGAGGTAGGTCTGGGAGATTTAGCTTCTGTCCTGAAGCCAGGTCTGGGTCCGGTGCCTGCTCCCACCAGTGTCTCAGTCCTTGGCTGTAAATAGCAGCGGCCCCAGTACTGCAGCGCCTCCGGGGGGAGATAGACAGAGCTTCTTGTTCTCTGTCCCACAACTCATGTCCCTCTTCTTCCCCCTCCTTTATTCTTTTTTCCTTTAAAAATGAAAGGCAGAGGTAGTCCCCGGGATGATAAAATCCTACCTAGGATGGCAGTATTCTAACTGAAAGAAGCAATTAAATAAATGTCTCCAAGAGTTGATTTTTTTAAAAAAAGAAAGTGATTGCTGAAGTTGAATAAATTAAAGACGTGGGCTAGCCCACAAAGACCTGTGCTTCCAGGGCCGTCTTTGGTGTCTGGCCAGCAGCGTCTGGCAGTCTTCTCTCCGTCTCTCCCTTTAGGAGACAAGGCCAGTGCCCAGCGAGGCCGCAGGGGGCCCATCCACCCATGGGGGAGGAGGCAGAACGCCTTGACTTGCTACTCGGAACCCTGCTGCGGCACGTGACAGCCTTGGTGAGCGCCCAGCTGAAGAAGGACGTCTTCCAGGGAGGGAGAGGCGGCGGGAGGCTCCGGGCTCCAACCTCGGGAGGGTGGGAGGTAGGTTTAAGACGTGGAGGCCTCTGCCCTTCTCTCCAAGTGTCATGCCGCTGGCCCCTTTGCTCAAGTTTCTCTGCAGCAAAGAGTGGTGTGGGGAGGGCGGGGAGGCTGCTGTCGCCTGGCCGCGAGACCCTCAGAGCTTCTTCAGGCGGCTGTACATCTCCCTCTTGCTCTTCTCCCCGGCCCAGGTCCGGCTCTTGGTGCGGAATTTCTTCAGGTCTTCTTTAAAGTCCTCGTGGTGCATGGGCCGATAGCTGGGGGGCTCACAGTGAGACTGGAGGGAAGACAGAACAAGATCTGGGCACACTGGCCTCCCACACACACTCCTGCCCCCTCCCTGCCGGGGCCCACAAGGCTCTGCTGGGGTGGGGTGGGGGGCAGTTTTAGGCCCCTTCTGTGCTCAGGGCAAACCCCCAGACCCTGGGTAGGAAACAGCCATGACCATCAACTAGGGGGTGGTGAGGGGTGGCCTGAGCCCTCCAGAGAGTCCATCTCACCTGGCATTTCAGGAAGAACTCCTTGTATCCGCCCTTTAGGACATACAGCTCTGGGTAGTGGAGTTTAGGGTACTCGTTACCGAGCCGATCCCTCTCTCTCACATATCGGCACCTATACAGGGCAAGGAGAGCCAGAGTCTGATTAGCTCTGCAAGGGGAAAGCAGTGCCTCTTACACATCTCCCCAGCTTGGCCTGCACTCCTGGAGACAGTGCCAGATGTGATTTCTGCCACCGCCGTGACCCTCAGGGACCCTGTGCACAGCCAGTTCCATGGCCTGGTCTTGGAAGGCGGACGGTCTCCTCCCCACTTTCCAAGTTAAACAGCATCTTGGTTCCCACCTAGCGTCCTCTCTGCCACCACCACCACCGATTATTTTAAATCTGTAGTGATGCTTTATTGTACCTATACTTCCACTTATTTTGGTATAAAATTTATCTCTGTAGTAAACTATAACAGGGCCTTAGTCATAAAAGCTTGTGTATGGGGGGGCAGACGGTGCAGTTCTTTTCACCTCTAGTGTGGCAATAACCTGAAAGTAACATAACCCCCTTCTTTGCGAACATGGATTTGACAAGTGTTTGAAAGCTTCATGTTAAGTTTTGCCCAGAGGACATTACACTTTTCTGGCATTTGCATAAGGGGTCACCACACGGTCCCTGAAGGATGTCACCCGAGAGCAGCAGCCCCACAAGCAGAACTAGGGTCAGTGGGGGAACCTAAAGAGCCAGAGTTTAATTCAACATAAAGGCAGGCTGAACGATGGGCCAAGCCCAGCAGTGGCCAGGACTCACCCAGGAGTGGGGGTGATGAAGCAGATGCCCAATCCCTGGGGCATGTTACAGAGGGAACACCAGTGTAATAGGCTGGACTGGGGAGGCCACAGAGCCCTTCCAAGCCCTTAACAACGGCCATTAGGTCGAGCCTAAAACCACACTCCAGGAAGCAGTTCATGAAATCAACTGACTGCTCAACAGGTAAGGATTTAAGGGAACATCTGTTACACGTGAACGATACTTAGCCCACTCACATGCGAGGGCCTCGCTCAGAAGAAAACTCGCAGTGGAACACCACGATGACACGCTTGCCGTCCGTAGGTACGATGGGCTTCTTGAGTAAGAACTCCTCAACTTCCTCCTCCATGTGCAAGTTCACTGCACCCTGTGAAGATACCAGAGGCTTAGGGCTCACGCTGGCGCTCATGATCCTTGGAGACTGGTCTTCACACGGGCACCTCAGGATTCTGTTCTGACTGCGCTGTGTGAGTGGTGTTTGTCAAATAGGGACTTTCATGGCCTTAAGAGAGTGGCACTCTCAACCACTGTCTTTAAATTACCTCTTAGTGTATTTCAACGGGCTTCCCAGGTGGCACTAGTGGTAAAGAACCTGCCTGCCTGTGCAGGAGATGTAAGAAACATGGGTTCAGTCCCTGGGTTGGGAAGGTCCCCTGGAGGAGGGCATGGCAACCCACTCCAGTATTCTTGCCTGGAGAATCCCACGGACAGAGGAGCCTGGTGGGCGAGGCTCCCCTCATGCAGAGGTCAGAGTCGGACACAATGAAGCAACTTAACACACACACATAATGTATTTCAACCCAATGGCTTTCTTCCTGGGCAAGTCACACATGAACTGTTCCAACACCCACTCCATCAGACAGCTTAACTCAACTATAAACCTAAGAGGCATCACTGAGCCTGGCCCATGTTGCCAGAGACTGGCTTCTCCTCAAGGCTTCATGTCCAGGGATGGCGTAGAAGTCAGTGGGTACCACCTCGAAATGCCCCTGACGGTGATGGCGTGGGGGACAAAACAGGGAGCAGTTTGCTGTATGATCAGTGCACACCAGGGAGCGAATAATCTTTCAGTGTACCAGGAACCAAATGCCTTTTATACCCACTGCCTCTTTTTACAATTGCAGCATGTAAGCATTATAACAAGCAGCCAGGTATCACCCCCTCCTTTAAAAATAAAAATAAATCACAGATACTGTCTATAGGGCTCCTGCTATGCCTCCCACAGTAGCAGAGCTTACCCACAAGCCCCAGGAATCTATACCTTGATGTGGCCTCCCTCATATTCATATGGGTATCGGCAGTCGATGATGACAAACTCTTTAATGAGGTTGGCAAACTTGCCATTCAAAACAGATGTAATCTGTGAAGAAAGAGCCAAGGAGAGTCAGCTCTGGCTGCCAGGAATGAGCAGATTCCAGTATCGCACGGGTGGCAGGTCCCCAAACGATAACTTACAATTTCTGGAGAGATGTATTTTAAATCCTGATGCTTTCCAGCAACGGTATGAAAGAGGTAACCCTTAATAAAAGAAAGAAATACTTAGCAAATCTGAAAGCTTATAAAGGCAACATTTATATTACTTGCTTTCCTGGTAAAAGTCAGCTTAAACAAACAAACAAACATTAATCTAATAGAACATACTGCTTATTTGTGTAAGCACTTCATTAATATCCCGAGATTGAATATTCGTATGGCCCTTGAGGCACATCATCCTCGTTTGTAGATGTCAAAACTAGGTCCCTTGTCCAAAGTCAGCCAGCAAGCAAGCCAGACCTGAATTCAGAAACCTCAGGTGAATTCCTTTATCGCCTGCTTTTGTTAGGAACCCCTCATGTCAGCAGCCAGACTGTGCTCAGCACTTAAAAAGGACACAGCGAGGAATGACTTCACTGTTTACTGAGCACCTGATTTTTGCAGCAGGTGCTGGAGGAAACACTGGAGGCGGAACAGGTGAGACCCACCCAGCCTTGACGGGGAAGATGGGCACACCAGACAGTGGCTGGCAGAGTCAGGTGCTCACCCAACCCTGGGGTCACGTGTGGGGTCATTCTGACAACCAACCAATAGCTTCAATTCAGACACAAGCTTTTACCAGCGAGGATGCACCACAGCCACATCTTGGCCTGCTCTTNCGCGAGACCCTCAGAGCTTCTTCAGGCGGCTGTACATCTCCCTCTTGCTCTTCTCCCCGGCCCAGGTCCGGCTCTTGGTGCGGAATTTCTTCAGGTCTTCTTTAAAGTCCTCGTGGTGCATGGGCCGATAGCTGGGGGGCTCACAGTGAGACTGGAGGGAAGACAGAACAAGATCTGGGCACACTGGCCTCCCACACACACTCCTGCCCCCTCCCTGCCGGGGCCCACAAGGCTCTGCTGGGGTGGGGTGGGGGGCAGTTTTAGGCCCCTTCTGTGCTCAGGGCAAACCCCCAGACCCTGGGTAGGAAACAGCCATGACCATCAACTAGGGGGTGGTGAGGGGTGGCCTGAGCCCTCCAGAGAGTCCATCTCACCTGGCATTTCAGGAAGAACTCCTTGTATCCGCCCTTCAGGACATACAGCTCTGGGTAGTGGAGTTTAGGGTACTCGTTACCGAGCCGATCCCTCTCTCTCACATATCGGCACCTATACAGGGCAAGGAGAGCCAGAGTCTGATTAGCTCTGCAAGGGGAAAGCAGTGCCTCTTACACATCTCCCCAGCTTGGCCTGCACTCCTGGAGACAGTGCCAGATGTGATTTCTGCCACCGCCGTGACCCTCAGGGACCCTGTGCACAGCCAGTTCCATGGCCTGGTCTTGGAAGGCGGACGGTCTCCTCCCCACTTTCCAAGTTAAACAGCATCTTGGTTCCCACCTAGTGTCCTCTCTGCCACCACCACCACCGATTATTTTAAATCTGTAGTGATGCTTTATTGTACCTATACTTCCACTTATTTTGGTATAAAATTTATCTCTGTAGTAAACTATAACAGGGCCTTAGTCATAAAAGCTTGTGTATGGGGGGGCAGACGGTGCAGTTCTTTTCACCTCTAGTGTGGCAATAACCTGAAAGTAACATAACCCCCTTCTTTGCGAACATGGATTTGACAAGTGTTTGAAAGCTTCATGTTAAGTTTTGCCCAGAGGACATTACACTTTTCTGGCATTTGCATAAGGGGTCACCACACGGTCCCTGAAGGATGTCACCCGAGAGCAGCAGCCCCACAAGCAGAACTAGGGTCAGTGGGGGAACCTAAAGAGCCAGAGTTTAATTCAACATAAAGGCAGGCTGAACGATGGGCCAAGCCCAGCAGTGGCCAGGACTCACCCAGGAGTGGGGGTGATGAAGCAGATGCCCAATCCCTGGGGCATGTTACAGAGGGAACACCAGTGTAATAGGCTGGACTGGGGAGGCCACAGAGCCCTTCCAAGCCCTTAACAACGGCCATTAGGTCGAGCCTAAAACCACACTCCAGGAAGCAGTTCATGAAATCAACTGACTGCTCAACAGGTAAGGATTTAAGGGAACATCTGTTACACGTGAACGATACTTAGCCCACTCACATGCGAGGGCCTCGCTCAGAAGAAAACTCGCAGTGGAACACCACGATGACACGCTTGCCGTCCGTAGGTACGATGGGCTTCTTGAGTAAGAACTCCTCAACTTCCTCCTCCATGTGCAAGTTCACTGCACCCTGTGAAGATACCATAGGCTTAGGGCTCACGCTGGCGCTCATGATCCTTGGAGACTGGTCTTCACACGGGCACCTCAGGATTCTGTTCTGACTGCACTGTGTGAGTGGTGTTTGTCAAATAGGGACTTTCATGGCCTTAAGAGAGTGGCACTCTCAACCACTGTCTTTAAATTACCTCTTAGTGTATTTCAACGGGCTTCCCAGGTGGCACTAGTGGTAAAGAACCTGCCTGCCTGTGCAGGAGATGTAAGAAACATGGGTTCAGTCCCTGGGTTGGGAAGGTCCCCTGGAGGAGGGCATGGCAACCCACTCCAGTATTCTTGCCTGGAGAATCCCACGGACAGAGGAGCCTGGTGGGCGAGGCTCCCCTCATGCAGAGGTCAGAGTCGGACACAATGAAGCAACTTAACACACACACATAATGTATTTCAACCCAATGGCTTTCTTCCTGGGCAAGTCACACATGAACTGTTCCAACACCCACTCCATCAGACAGCTTAACTCAACTATAAACCTAAGAGGCATCACTGAGCCTGGCCCATGTTGCCAGAGACTGGCTTCTCCTCAAGGCTTCATGTCCAGGGATGGCGTAGAAGTCAGTGGGTACCACCTCGAAATGCCCCTGACGGTGATGGCGTGGGGGACAAAACAGGGAGCAGTTTGCTGTATGATCAGTGCACACCAGGGAGCGAATAATCTTTCAGTGTACCAGGAACCAAATGCCTTTTATACCCACTGCCTCTTTTTACAATTGCAGCATGTAAGCATTATAACAAGCAGCCAGGTATCACCCCCTCCTTTAAAAATAAAAATAAATCACAGATACTGTCTATAGGGCTCCTGCTATGCCTCCCACAGTAGCAGAGCTTACCCACAAGCCCCAGGAATCTATACCTTGATGTGGCCTCCCTCATATTCATATGGGTATCGGCAGTCGATGATGACAAACTCTTTAATGAGGTTGGCAAACTTGCCATTCAAAACAGATGTAATCTGTGAAGAAAGAGCCAAGGAGAGTCAGCTCTGGCTGCCAGGAATGAGCAGATTCCAGTATCGCACGGGTGGCAGGTCCCCAAACGATAACTTACAATTTCTGGAGAGATGTATTTTAAATCCTGATGCTTTCCAGCAACGGTATGAAAGAGGTAACCCTTAATAAAAGAAAGAAATACTTAGCAAATCTGAAAGCTTATAAAGGCAACATTTATATTACTTGCTTTCCTGGTAAAAGTCAGCTTAAACAAACAAACAAACATTAATCTAATAGAACATACTGCTTATTTGTGTAAGCACTTCATTAATATCCCGAGATTGAATATTCGTATGGCCCTTGAGGCACATCATCCTCGTTTGTAGATGTCAAAACTAGGTCCCTTGTCCAAAGTCAGCCAGCAAGCAAGCCAGACCTGAATTCAGAAACCTCAGGTGAATTCCTTTATCGCCTGCTTTTGTTAGGAACCCCTCATGTCAGCAGCCAGACTGTGCTCAGCACTTAAAAAGGACACAGCGAGGAATGACTTCACTGTTTACTGAGCACCTGATTTTTGCAGCAGGTGCTGGAGGAAACACTGGAGGCGGAACAGGTGAGACCCACCCAGCCTTGACGGGGAAGATGGGCACACCAGACAGTGGCTGGCAGAGTCAGGTGCTCACCCAACCCTGGGGTCACGTGTGGGGTCATTCTGACAACCAACCAATAGCTTCAATTCAGACACAAGCTTTTACCAGCGAGGATGCACCACAGCCACATCTTGGCCTGCTCTTCCCTTCAGACTAGAAAACTGTCTTCTCTTCTTTTTGGCCATGCTGGCATATGGGACCTTAGCTCTCAGACCAGGGATTGAACCTGCGTCCCTAGTGTTGGAAGTGCAGAGTCTTAACCGCTGGACCCCTAGGGAAGTCCTGTCTTCTATTTTTAACCCACTTATCTCTCCTACCTGGCTGAAATGTCTAGCCAGACCCAGAGCTTCCCCAACTGCCTAGCTGACATAACTCTTTTATTCCTTAGTCTAATGCTTACACTGCACTGATCTTTACTTCAATTACCAGGTGGTACATGTCCACGTGGCATGATGTCTTACCACGTGTTAAGTGTCTTGAGGGAAGGAACTGTGTCTTGTTTTGGAATCTTTGTTTCAGTAGATGTTAGCTGCATTAATATGTGGAAGACTGGTCTGGGAACCTTCAAGTTACACATGGCTAAACAAGTTACTACCGACACAGCAAGGTGGCACATTTCACCACAGTACAAAGGCAGATCATCTGTACCAGGCCATCAGCAGACCTTCGTCTGGACCTCCCGGGGGGCATTTTCCCACAAGGACCATGCTCCTTTGGACAAGGGAGAAATTCAGTCTCCATCTGGGACATTCTAAGATGACCTTCTTTTTAAAAAATTAATTAATTAATTTAGCTGCACTGACTCTTAAGTTTGGGCACACAGAATCTTCAATCTTTGGCATGCAGAATTTTGTTGTTGTGGTGTGTGGCATCTAGTTCCCTGACCAGGGATTGGACCCAGGCCCCCTGCACTGGGAACATGGAGTCTCAGCTGCTGGACCACCAGGGAAGTCCCCTAAGATGACCTTTTGACATACAGACTTATATACAGTAAGGACAGAGTTTCACTTCTGCTTCTTTACACTCTTCTGGAGCACTGCTCCAGGCGGCTGGCTCTCTACTTGAAACCTCTGATCAGCATCAGTAAGGACTACAGTCCCCAAGAAAGGGAGGTATATCAGATTATGTGTTTCCTTATTTTTTTTTTTTTAATTTCAAACTGTGTTCCCTCGGTGGGGGTTGGAGGGGAGGCTACATAACCCAGGAACCACTTCAGGGGAGGAAGGCTGGAGGGGGTGTTAGGTGCCTCCCCCATTCTGCACCATAACATAGTTCTGCTTGCAGTTACCTTGGAGAAGTCTCCTATAAGGTCCCTTGGGTCATTATCCAAAATGTTCTCAATGGTCCCTTTTGGGGAATATGCTAGGGATAGAGACTGATGATGTAGAATCTGTAACAAATCAAAGGTTGAGAATGAGACCAGGCTTTAGAATAAAGGTTTTCTCNCCCCATTCTGCACCATAACATAGTTCTGCTTGCAGTTACCTTGGAGAAGTCTCCTATAAGGTCCCTTGGGTCATTATCCAAAATGTTCTCAATGGTCCCTTTTGGGGAATATGCTAGGGATAGAGACTGATGATGTAGAATCTGTAACAAATCAAAGGTTGAGAATGAGACCAGGCTTTAGAATAAAGGTTTTCTCCGTTTTAAAAATGGAAGCTTAAAATTAGTTTTAAGTCTACAAAAAGTATTTTTCAGCTCTACCCACTGAGACGCTCCAGGGGTGCAGTATGTACCCCTTTGTCAGTGTGTTCCCTAAATACTACAGTTGACCCCTGAACACATTCCGCATCTCCAATTCAACCAACTACAGATCATGCAGAACCGTAACATGTATTTATTGAAACCAGAGCTTTCTGACTGAATCCAGGCCGGGGCAAGAAATGTACAAGATAAACCCGGAACACCTTGTCATTAGTAACAAGGAAGTGCTCATATTTCAAACAGCATGTCAAAAGGGCTCATCATGGGGAGGTCGAGATATCTTACACAGTACACAAAAAGCACTAAACATAAAAAGACTGGCAAATTAAAACATGTTTTAAAGAAATCAGGAAATTCTGTTAATCCAACAAGATGAGGTAAGAACAGGCAAGCCAGAGTGGGCAGATAAATAATTCATCTCAATAAAAGATTCATCTCTTAATATATAAAGCAATCTCACAAGTAAGAGATAACCCAACAGAAATATGGGCTAGAAAGGTAGTTGGGTAAGAGGAAAATCTAGAAAAATGACTAATAGAAATGCAAAATAAGATACTACACAGGGTTCCCTTTGAGGGCTCCAGTGGTAAAGAATCTGCCTGCAATGCAGGAGACACAGGAGACGCAGGTTCGATCCCTGGGTTAAGACGATCCCTTGGAGGCAACCAACTCCAGTATTCTTGCTTGGAAAATCCAATGGAGCTGGCAGGTTACAGTCAACAGGGTCAATAAGAATTGGAAACAACTTGAGCATGCACATGCCCATGCTACCCACTCCCCAGAAAGGGTGAAAGTAAGGGATGAGCAACACCAGGTGCTGGTAAGGGTGCGGAAGAGCTGAACTCTCACACTGTTTACGGCTGGCCCTTGGTATTCCTGAAATTGGTTTGAGGACGCCCAAGGATGCTTATGGCACATAGTACAGCTGGTGCTCAGTGGTGCTCAGTAGCCATGGGCTCCAAAGTTAGTTGACTCCATGGATGTGGAGACCCCAGATACAGGGGGTTGACTGGACAAACATTTTGGAAAGTTACATGGCAATGTCTACTAAAGGAAACACATGGCTAGCCCAGGACACACAGAGTCCACAGGAAAAATGAAAGTGCATGTTTAGAAGAGAAACAGCACAGATACCATCAACTAGAATGCTTGATGAAGAGAAGATAAGTCTTTTCAATAAATGGTTCCGGGCAAACGGAATATTCACACATGAAAGAATGAAAATTAGGCCCCGGTCTTACATTATTCACAATAAAGAACTCAAGATGGAGTAAAGACTTAAATTTGAGACAGGAAACTGTTAAACTCCTAGAAGAAAACACAGGGAAAAAGTTCCTTGATGTGGGTCTTGGCAATTTTTTTGGATCTGACACCTAAGGTACAAGCAGCAAATCAAACTAAAAAACTTCTACCCATTAAAAGAAATGATCAACAAAATGAAAAGACAACCTATGAACAGAATTGGAAAAAATATCTGCAAACCACATTATCTGATAAGGGGTTAATATCCAAAATGTAAGGAATCCATACAACTTAATAACCCCCCCCCACACACACAAAAAGCCTCCAAATAAACCAGTTTTACAAACAGAAAAGGATCTGAATAGACATTTTCCCAAAGGTACACAAATGGCCAACAGGGACATGAAAAGATCAATATCCAGAGTATAGTAAAATATCAGCTCATGTCTATAAGAAACACTGTCATCAAAAAGACAAGATGGGGCTTCTCTGGTGGCTCAGTGGTAAGAATCCGCCTGTCAGTGCAGGAGACGTGGGTACGATCCCCAAACTGGGAAGCTCTCACGTGCCTTGGAGCAACTAAGTCTGAGTGCCGCCAACTACTGAGCCTGTGCTCTAGAGCCCGGGAGCTGCAACTACTGAGTCCACGTGTTGCACCTATTGAAGCCCAAGTGCCCTGGAGCCTGTTCTCTGCAACAAGAAGCCACTGCGATGAGAAGTCCATGCACCACAACTGTAGAATAGCCCCTGCTCACCACAACTAGAAAAGTCTGAGCAGCACCAAAGACCCAGCACAGCCAAACAAGGGGAAAAAAATCAAATTATAAAATGAATCACTTAAAAAGAAAAAAAAAAAAAGAAAGATAAGAGCAATTCCCTGGTGGCCCACTGTTAGGATTCCACACTTTTCCTGCCGAGGGCCTGAGTTCAATCCCTGGCAAGAAAACTAAGACCCCCTCCCCCAAGCCCATGGAGTGGCCAAAAAAACAAAAGACAAGAAACAAGTGTTGATAAGGATGTGAAGACAAGGAACACTTGTACAGTACTGGTGGGGTTGTAAAGTGGGATGGCTGCTATGGAAAATAGTATGGATGTACCTTAAAAAGTTGAAAACAAAACATATGATCTAGCAATACCACCTCTGGGAACATATTCTACGGAAACAAAAACACTATGTCAAGAGATAACTGCACTCACATCACAGCAGCATTATTTATAAGAGCCACGACACGGAAAAGTGTTCACTGACAGATGAATGGATGAGGAAGCGGGGATACACATTCACACAATGGGTTATTATTCAGCCATACAAAAAGGAGGAAATCCTGCTATTTGCAGTAACATGGATGGACCTTGAGGGCATTATGCTAAGTGAAATTGAAGTAAGTTGGACAGGGAAAGACAAATGAGTACGACGTTCACTTGTACGGGGAATGAACAACTGACAACACACAGAGCCAACCCTACCGCAGCCACCACAACAATCAAACTCAGAAAAGATCCGATTTGTGGGGTTACCAGAGGTAGCAGTGGAGGAGGGGAGCAGATGAATGTGGTCAAAATATACAACTTCCAGTTATGAGACAAGTACCAGGGATGTAATGTACAACATGATGACTAGTTAGGTCGGATGTATGGTGCATATGAACGCAGTTAATCTTGAGTCCTCATCACAGAGAAATAAAAAGAACCACAATACTAAGTGACAATGAAAAACACTATAATTAAAGTTGTGACACAAACCTAAAGTAGCCTAAATAGGTCAGGACACAAGAAAAATGGAAAAAAAAAAAAAA
>SJYW01047922.1:531685-550048 GCA_006410735.1 Raphicerus campestris | reverse complement strand
TGTGGCCCCGCTGGTAAAGAATCCACATGCAATGTGGGAGACCCGGGTTCGATCCCTGGACTGGGAAGATTCCCTGAAGAAGGGAAAGGCTATCCACTTCAGTACTCTGGCCTGGAGAATTCTATGGACTGTATAGTCCATGGGGTTGCAAAGAGTCAGACATGACTGAGCGACTTTCACTGAGAGCTATCAGTTCAGTTGCTCAGTCGTGTCCAACTCTTCGCAACCCCATGAATTGCAGCACACCAGGCCTCCCTGTCCATCACCAACTCCCGGACTTTACTCAGACTCACGTCCATCGAGTTCGTGATGCCATCCAGCCATCTCAGCCTCGGTCGTCCCCTTCTCCTCCTGACCCCAATCCCTTCCAGCATCAGAGTCTTTTCCAATGAGTCAACTCTTCACATGAGGTGGTCAAAGTACTGGAGTCTCAGCTTTAGCATCATTCCTTCCAAAGAAATTCCAGAACTGATCTCCTTCAGAATGGACTGGGTGGATCTCCTTGCAGTCCAAGGGACTCTCAAGAGTCTTCTCCAACACCATAGTTCAAAAGCATCAATTCTTCGGTGCTCAGCCTTTTTCACAGTCCAACTCTCACATCCATACATGACCACAGGAAAAACCCATAGCCTTGACTAGACGGACCTTAGTCGGCAAAGTAATGTCTCTGCTTTTGAATATGCTATCTAGGTTGGTCATAAATTTTCTTCCAAGGACTAAGCGTCTTTTAATATCATGGCTGCAGTCACCATCTGCAGTGATTCTGGAGCCCCCCAAAATAAAGTCTGACACTGTTATACCTTCTCTCAAAAACAAAATAATAAATATTTATGACAGTGAAGAACACAGTTACTCTCCAAGTTAACAGTTATTATTCTAATTATACCAAAAATTAGACAATATGGTCCAGAAATGACCTTCACTTGCTCTAAAGTTCAGTAAGTAGGATGTCAACTAAGTAGACCATTTCAATCAACAAACCTCTGGGAAAAATCTACTGAGTCAAACCAAAAGTTCATGAATAATGAAGCCATTACTGTTGACTTCATTGTGCTCCTCACTGATAACATTTGATCAGCTACAGCACAAGGTTACTTCCCTCTGTTCCTGAAATAAAGTAAACGTGAAGCATGCGTGCAATGTCATGAAGTGCCGTTTGCTTCTTTTTCGTGACCACCGAGTTTAGCAGGAAGGAGCACAGACATGGAGCACATCTGGGCTTGAATCCTGCCTTTGACACTCTACAGCTGTGTGACCTTGGGCAAGTTCTGTGTTCCCTCTAAGCCTCTGTTTCCACATCAGTAAAATAAAGATAACAGTACCAGGGACTTCTCTGGTGGTCCAGTGGCTAAGACTCCGAGCAGGGTGCTCCCAGTGCAGGGTGCTGGGGATCGACCTCTGGTCAGGTGAGGCAACTAAGAACCGGCATAGACAGAAAGATAACAGTACCTACCTCCAAAAGATTGTTATGATGATAACGCAGGCAGAGCACATAAACAGGGCCTGCTTCTTAGCAAACGCCACACAACTCTTACTACTTTGAGTGGCAGTAGCTGAGAGTTATCACTACTTATCCTGCTATGTAGACCAGATGTTGGCAAGCATTCCCTGTGCGTGGCAAGATGAAATACCTCAGGTTTACCGGAACACACGGGCTCTGTTTAAAACTACTCAACTACACCGATATAGTGGGAAAGCAGCCATAGACAACAGGCAAATAAATAAGCACGGCTGTGTGCCAATCAATCTTGTTTATGAACACTGAGGTTTAGATTTCATGTAATTTTTCACATTCACAAAACATCACTCTACTTTTGATATTTTTTTTTTTTTTCAGTCACTTAAAAATGTAAAAACCATTCTTGGCTTGCAGGGGATATAAGAATCCTGTGGGCAGGATTTGGCCCACAGGGTGTGACACCAAACTCCTGGTGTAAATCAGTGCATTTTAAATGCACATCAATGACCAGTTTTCCACCAATCCTTAATAAAGTCATCACGGTAAACTTAAAAGCTGTATTTTCCTGAGGAGGACTGTCCTCTACTCTGTGATGATGCAATTTCAACTCCTTTGGTGTCACGGCGTTTTTCATCTTATAAAATGATGCTAAGAGTATTGGGTCATTTAAGTTTAATAGTCTTTATTTGACAATCCCAGCTAAGTCTGCCCCCTCACCCCGCTTTTTTGCAGGGAGGGTAGCTACTGTTCATTTCTTATTTTATTGGTGTGTGAGACCCAAGTCTAGGAACTGTTAACCTAAAGCTTTCTGCCTAGTTGAAACAAGAGTACTGATCGGTATCATCGGCACCTGCTGATATGTAAGCTAATCAAATCAATCTTCAGCATCTGCTAAGCTGGCCACCTGTGTCTCTCCTCGGCCCCTTCTCTTAATGTTAACTCCTTCCCAGAGGCCTTCGGATCCTCTGCTAACATCCATTCTTGTATTTCCTCCTCCAACTAAAACAGACCGGAATTTTAATGTAGTTTTTCACATTTAATGGGCTTCCCTGGTGGGCTCAAACAGAAAAGAGTCTGCCTGCAGTGTGGGAGACCCAGGTTCGATCCCTTGGTCAGAAAAATCCACTGGAGTAGGAAATGACAAGTCACTCCAGTATCCTTGCCTGGAGAATTCTAGGGACAGAGGAGCCTGGTGGGCTACAGTCTACGTAGTCTCAAAGAGTCAGACATGACAAAGCAGCTAACACTTTCACTTTCACACTTAATCAATGACTGCACATGTTAATTGTTCAATAAATATTTTAAATGAGTATCTGCATTTCACTCAGCTGTTCTTAGTTGAAAATGCCACCATGGCATTTTACCGGGCTTTGTAACCAGAGAGATGAAGCTGTGTCACTTCCCAGATGTGAGATGTGAACAGAGTACTCTCCTGATTTTTAGTTTCCTCACCTATCAGTGAGGACAGTATCACTTCCCTAGAGGAGGGCTGTTAGAATTAGAAATAACATACAAAAGCAGCTAGTATGGTATTTGTAAATGCTCTATTTGTTTAGTTGCTAAGTCATCTCCAGCTCTTTTGCTACGCTATGAACTATATAGCCCGCCAGGCTCCTCTGTCCATGGGATATCCCTGGCAAGAATAGTGGAACGGGTTGCCATTTCCTCCTCCAGAGAATCTTCCCAACCCAGGGACTGAACCCTCATCTTCCGCATTGGCAGGCAGATTCCTTACAGCTGAGCCACCAGGGAAGCCCAAATGCTCCATAAAAGCAGTTATTATTAACATGCNACTGTTAACCTAAAGCTTTCTGCCTAGTTGAAACAAGAGTACTGATCGGTATCATCGGCACCTGCTGATATGTAAGCTAATCAAATCAATCTTCAGCATCTGCTAAGCTGGCCACCTGTGTCTCTCCTCGGCCCCTTCTCTTAATGTTAACTCCTTCCCAGAGGCCTTCGGATCCTCTGCTAACATCCATTCTTGTATTTCCTCCTCCAACTAAAACAGACCGGAATTTTAATGTAGTTTTTCACATTTAATGGGCTTCCCTGGTGGGCTCAAACAGAAAAGAGTCTGCCTGCAGTGTGGGAGACCCAGGTTCGATCCCTTGGTCAGAAAAATCCACTGGAGTAGGAAATGACAAGTCACTCCAGTATCCTTGCCTGGAGAATTCTAGGGACAGAGGAGCCTGGTGGGCTACAGTCTACGTAGTCTCAAAGAGTCAGACATGACAAAGCAGCTAACACTTTCACTTTCACACTTAATCAATGACTGCACATGTTAATTGTTCAATAAATATTTTAAATGAGTATCTGCATTTCACTCAGCTGTTCTTAGTTGAAAATGCCACCATGGCATTTTACCGGGCTTTGTAACCAGAGAGATGAAGCTGTGTCACTTCCCAGATGTGAGATGTGAACAGAGTACTCTCCTGATTTTTAGTTTCCTCACCTATCAGTGAGGACAGTATCACTTCCCTAGAGGAGGGCTGTTAGAATTAGAAATAACATACAAAAGCAGCTAGTATGGTATTTGTAAATGCTCTATTTGTTTAGTTGCTAAGTCATCTCCAGCTCTTTTGCTACGCTATGAACTATATAGCCCGCCAGGCTCCTCTGTCCATGGGATATCCCTGGCAAGAATAGTGGAACGGGTTGCCATTTCCTCCTCCAGAGAATCTTCCCAACCCAGGGACTGAACCCTCATCTTCCGCAATGGCAGGCAGATTCCTTACAGCTGAGCCACCAGGGAAGCCCAAATGCTCCATAAAAGCAGTTATTATTAACATGCTCACCAGGTTTCTAGAAGCACTCAGAGACGCGTTTGACGGCAGTGTCACTGTAAGGCTTCGTCTTCCCGACAGAGCTGCCACACTACTTTTAAAGGCACAACAGAGGACACACAGAAACCAAACAGCAGACGCAGCGTGACATCTTTCACGTCAGTGAAGTAACAACAGAGATAATGTGAGCAAAGAGCACTTTGTCGTGACATAGTTACATAAAAATTTCAGCTAGGAGAAAGGTGACAGCACAGAAAGTTTCAAATAAACACAACGAGTCAATGTAAACATTCTATGTTGCCCCTTCTCAAGAATTCGCCATCGTTTCGTAAAGGTTAAGTCTTCTTCATACAAAGGCACATAGTTTAAATTATTTACAGAGGGTTTTAGGTCCAACTAACCAGCCAGAAACTCCTTACCACAGAGAGAAAATAGAGTGGTAAAAAAAAATTATTTCCAGCAATATTACATTCCTTTTGGGAAAGCACTCTATAATTCACGGATGAGTCACCGCGGAAATAAAAATCTTAAATAATGGATAAGACTGTAACTGAAAATCCTGAGAGCTAATTACCCTGTTCAGTGTTCCTGGTAACTCCTTCAGGAATATTAAGGTTACACTGGTAGTGATTAGTTATCCAAAGGAGACTTCTTATCTATTGTGACCCACTTCCTAGCAACACTGTTCAGGTCCCAGGCTACTGCTTCCCTCTTTGCAGCAGACTGTAAGATACATGCCATACTTCAAAAAATGTTCTACAGTAGTCTCTGAAGAAATATTTGACTTGATTCTAAGTAACATTTATTGCTTTGTATACCTATTATGGGGCTTCCCAGGTGGCTCAGTGGTAAAGAATCTGCCTGCCAAAGAAGAGATGCGGGTTCGACCCCTGGGTTGGGAAGATCCCCTGGAGGAGGAAATGGCAACTCACTCCAGTTACCTTACCTGGAAAATCCCATGGATAGAGGAGCCTGGCAGGCTACAGTCCGTGGGATCACAAAGAGTCAGACACAACTTAGCAAGACAACAACAAATACCTACTGTGCCATTTAGCCTTATCCATGATTTTATACATAGTATCTCCTTTAATCTCATTCCATTATCACAACAATCATAAAAGCATTTTCTCCCTGTGACAACTCATTAAACTCCACGAAAGCTCTTTGCACTTTATATGCAAGCACTGGTTTCAAGCTGCCTACCTTGAAAAGGAGATCGATTGTCAAGCACTTCTCATTCCCAGAAAAGCCTAACTCAGTTATGTGACTCAATCTCGAACAGGGCATTAAAATCAAAATGAGGAGATTCTTCAAGAGAATTCCATTAGGAAAACTGGTCAAAACAAGTCAGATAACTGTACAAGAAAGAAAGAATCCCTAGAGACCACCTTGTCCAAACCTCCGAGGATTACAGATGAGAAAACGGGGCCCCCCAAATTACACAATGTACCCACGGTCGCACAGTTAGTTTACTGACTGGCAGAGCCAGGACAGAAATGAGAATGCAGAAGTCTCCTTTTCTAGAACAGGTGTCCTATCCACTACAACAGCGATTCTCAAGCGCATCAGACCCAATGCCACCCATCCCCCTTCTTGTAACAAACATTTTGTAATGCGTCCTTTATTATCTCAAAGTAAAATTCATAGATAATAAGCCTACTCTCACAGGTAATCCAAAGAATTAATATAATGCTCTGTGAAAGAGAAAAGAAAAGTTTTCTAAGAAGCAAACATGTACGTTAACAGGTGAAACGCTGAGACACGGCCACACCAAAAGACATGGGCACATGCACAGGGAGACTGTCTGGTGGACGTCCTGGTCAACAATGCAATGCTGAAGTCATTTTCTAAAATGATAAAAGCTCTACGTCAAGTTCCAAACAAAACAAAGTACAGCAAAAATATATTTTTTAAAATTAACAGCAGACATCACATTTACTATAAAAGAATAAAAAAAAGTACTATCTGCCATCAACTTACACAGTAGTTCCAATGCTAGAAAGTTCAGTGTATACTGAAGTTACTCCAAAAATGCTAATGCATTTATGCACACTTGTGTAGTTAGAAATGGGTTCAGGTCATTAAAAACAGGTTTCTCATCTACACACATTTCTGGGTGAGATGTTTGAAAACCACCTGAAACGAGGGAGGATCTTTCAGAGCAGGACTGCCCTAAGCATCGCAGGGTACCTAGCAATCCTGGGCCCTGTCTACCCTCAATCTAAAAATGCCTTCTGCCTCGAAACCATGCTGGCAGGCAACGTGCCCATGACTTTCGAACAACTGAGAACCAACGTGCTACTCTTGAAAACAAGCACCTATCACCAAAAACGCCCAGAGAAATTCAGGAATTCATCCAATACAACTTAAACAGACTATCTTCTGCCTGCCTCATCTTGAAAATGCTCTGTACCATGGGCAGCATGTTTTCACAGAGAAATAAGAAATACACTTCATGAAATTACAAGACAGAAAAGATTGGAGCTCATTAGAGTGTATGCTTCTGTCCTAGGAATTTGGCACCTATTCTAAGTTCCTGTGCCCATGATGAGCCATGTGGCAAGAATACATTACTAATTACTCAGATTATCAAATCTACAAAAGAGAATCGAAACTGGGAACATTTTCTGAACATGTTCTTCTACTTTCTCAGTAGATTTTAAATCCTACACCAGTTTACACATAGCTCCCAAAGAATGTTGTCCTTTGAAATATGAATACTATAGGATATTGATAATATAAACAGTGCAACTGTGTAATAAAAAATTTTAAATACTATGCTTAAACAAAGGTTTATCTGTGAACAGCTAATCAAAGCAATTCTGCTTTCATTTTATTACCACTATCTCAGATCAACAACAGGAATGATACTGGTGTACAGAGAATAACACATATANGGGAACATTTTCTGAACATGTTCTTCTACTTTCTCAGATTTTAAATCCTACAACCAGTTTTCACATAGCTCCCAAAGAATGTTGTCCTTTGAAATATGAATACTATAGGATATTGATAATATAAACAGTGCAACTGTGCAATAAAAAATTTTAAATACTATGCTTAAACAAAGGTTTATCTGTGAACAGCTAATCAAAGCAATTTTGCTTTCATTTTATTACCACTATCTCAGATCAACAACAGGAATGATACTGGTGTACAGAGAATAACACATATGTAAATAACGATCTAAAACTCTTTGCCTCAAACAGAGCAACTACAACGTGCCATAATTGATATTTTTTAACAATGAGTATACCTGAGTTACAGACACATTATCTCTTCCTGGATTTTACAAAACATGGAAGAACTCAACATAAATAACAGAGAACCTTAACCTGAAAAATCGTTTCCTTCGGTTATGCTTTCAAGATGCTATGAAACAAAGGATGAAGTTCTTGATCACAAAATTTTACAGCATGGAGGAACACTTGAGAGATTAACCTTAGGCGAAGTGTGTGTGATAAACTGGTGGGCAACAACCTCTCGTCGTATCTTATGCTGGCAGTATCAGAAAATAAAAGTATGTATTTTCTCTTTTTTACCATTCAGAGAATTTAAAAACCAAGTCAAGATGAAACATACAAAACAACAGGTCTACAGATACACCATGGAACGTCAGCAGAGAAAGCACACATCCTGGGCTCTATACTCATCTTCAGCTTAATGGGTACGCGTCAAACACAAAGCAGGTAACAGAAAGTTACACAACTGTCTCCATGAGAATGGCTCCATATGCACTGCCTGGCAATATTCTTAGTCTTTAAACTTGAGCTCTGTCTCTTCCAGAATTTTACACTGCCTTCTAATAGTTAAGCAACAGGAATATAGATTCCCACTGTCAAGGAATTCTTGATGATCTGCTCTCTTTTTCTGAGCAACAAATTATAACATGCAAGCACTGCTCACAAGACCGTTTTTAAAGTATGCAGTGATTCTTAAAGACCTTAAGTCCTCCTTTATTTAGGGTTATAGATATTAAAAAGCTCCCACAGAGTGAACAAATTTAAAAAATCACAGTTTCAATCAAAAACCATCACCATGTTGTTGTTCGGTTGCTAAGTTGTGTCTGACTTTGTGACTCCATGGACTGAACGCAGCATGTCAGGCTTCCCTGTCCCCTTCACCAACTCCTGGAGCTTGCTCAAACTCATGTCACTGAGTCAGTGATGCCACCCAACCATCTCATCCTCTGTTGCCTCCTTTTCTCCTCTTGCCCTCAATCTTTCCCAGCATCAGGGTTTTTTCCAAGGAGTTGGCTCATCGCATCAAGTGGCCAAAGGATTGGAGCTTAAGCATCAGTTCTTTCAATGGATGTTCAGGGTTGATTTTCTTTAGGATTGACTGGTTTGAGCTCCTTGCAGTCCAAGGGACTCTCAAAGTCCTCTCTTTGAGAGGACTCTCTTGCCTCATCATTTATATTCAAAGATTTCTTTGAAAACATCTCATGGATATGCACCTTCTTCTCCAGTCCTATAACCCAAATAACTCCAGGCTTTCTGCCGCAAACTCACTTGGTCTCCCTTCCTGCATGCCTGCCTGCCTGCAGCCCTCTCTGCTGATCAGCAATGAAGGCTGCTCCTAAATAATTTTTTGGTTATGTTCTAGGGCAACTTTCCTCCTTCCCTCCCTAGGGCAACTTTCTGTTCCTTTCCTCAAATTCTTCTCTAAACAAGTCACATTAAGAAAGAAAGAAGTTTTACACTTTTAAAGGATCAATTAAATTTGACCTCAACAAAGTTGTTACAAAGGGAGAGAGGGAGGGAGCGAGGGAGGGAGCGGCAACAGAGGAGGGGGCCTCTCCATCCCGGTGAAGTGCCTGCAGTCATCCTGCAGAGCTCAAAGACCCAGCGCACCACACCGCTGTCAGCAGCAACCTGGCCTCCCAGGAACCAGGCCCAGTGGTGGTCAAGCGCCGTTCTGTGACGCAGACTCATCCATCAGATGGATATAGCTCTGTGAGAAAACACATTCCTCCATGCANAGTGAACAAATTTAAAAAATCACAGTTTCAATCAAAAACCATCACCATGTTGTTGTTCGGTTGCTAAGTTGTGTCTGACTTTGTGACTCCATGGACTGAACGCAGCATGTCAGGCTTCCCTGTCCCCTTCACCATCTCCTGGAGCTTGCTCAAACTCATGTCACTGAGTCAGTGATGCCACCCAACCATCTCATCCTCTGTTGCCTCCTTTTCTCCTCTTGCCCTCAATCTTTCCCAGCATCAGGGTTTTTTCCAAGGAGTTGGCTCATCGCATCAAGTGGCCAAAGGATTGGAGCTTAAGCATCAGTTCTTTCAATGGATGTTCAGGGTTGATTTTCTTTAGGATTGACTGGTTTGAGCTCCTTGCAGTCCAAGGGACTCTCAAAGTCCTCTCTTTGAGAGGACTCTCTTGCCTCATCATTTATATTCAAAGATTTCTTTGAAAACATCTCATGGATATGCACCTTCTTCTCCAGTCCTATAACCCAAATAACTCCAGGCTTTCTGCCGCAAACTCACTTGGTCTCCCTTCCTGCATGCCTGCCTGCCTGCAGCCCTCTCTGCTGATCAGCAATGAAGGCTGCTCCTAAATAATTTTTTGGTTATGTTCTAGGGCAACTATCCTCCTTCCCTCCCTAGGGCAACTTTCTGTTCCTTTCCTCAAATTCTTCTCTAAACAAGTCACATTAAGAAAGAAAGAAGTTTTACACTTTTAAAGGATCAATTAAATTTGACCTCAACAAAGTTGTTACAAAGGGAGAGAGGGAGGGAGCGAGGGAGGGAGCGGCAACAGAGGAGGGGGCCTCTCCATCCCGGTGAAGTGCCTGCAGTCATCCTGCAGAGCTCAAAGACCCAGCGCACCACACCGCTGTCAGCAGCAACCTGGCCTCCCAGGAACCAGGCCCAGTGGTGGTCAAGCGCCGTTCTGTGACGCAGACTCATCCATCAGATGGATATAGCTCTGTGAGAAAACACATTCCTCCATGCAGCCAGAACCTAAAACCTTCATATTTGCACTCATTTTTCCAGTACTGGCCTTCCAAAAAAAATACCCCACAAAAAAAGAAAGGGTGGGGAAAAAAAAAACTTCCTTCCTCACAGCTGCCTCTGTTGAAAACACAAAGCATAAGTAAAATGTCACAAGTCTCTTATTTAGAGTCCCCCCACCCAGTCACTTGTTAGAAAGCAGGGTCTCTGGGCCCCTCCAAGACTCACAGAGCACCCGTGACATGATATCAAAGGAAAATGGAACTATGACCTCCCTTGATCAACAGCAGTGTAACTAAAACAACCCGGTGCACGAAGTGCATTTTCTGGTTTCTTTGGCACAAAAGAATAAAAAATGAGTTTCCCAACTCATATGTAAGCTGCCACCTGCAAAGGCTGTGTAAATAAGCAGACACATAAAACCAGTTCCATCTCTGAGACCAATCCCACAGGGCACTGCACTGTGAACTGTAAGGGAGAAGGGGAAAGAGAGACTGCAGTCCTCCAGCAAACTCTGCTTCCTCACAGATAAGCCTTACTGGGCATTTGCACATACTTGTTTTTAAATTAGATTCACTGGATCATTTTTCATTAACACTCCACTACCTCCCAGGTAAGCAAATTTACCAGCTCTACAAGAAACCAATGTGCCATCTCATTCAGGTACCTCTGCACCAGACAAAGTCCAGCGGACAGGTAGCCTCTATTTCTATAAGCTGGACAAATTCTGCTTCCCCAAAGGATTGTTAATTTCCCAAAAGGAGCATATCTATCTTACATTTAATTTTCTCAGGGCATCCCACACAGTGCCTCTAATACATCTCATTTCTGCAACACCAGAAAAGATCAAATCTATCTGAAAAAATAGACGGTAATACAGGTTTATCCACAGTACTCTGAAAAATCATTCATAATTCATCTCTATGTTACAACGGGATGAGCAGAAAGAAAAGGTAAACAGTCCAGAGATCCCATATTTTCAAATCAGACTTTAAATGACAGGGAAACAATTAGCACCCTTATGGAAACACTGATTTAAATTCAAATAATGGCTTTCCCCACATGACAAATCAAGGCAGAACCTAAAATTATTAAAATGCTAATAGTCACCATGGTCCAAAGAGTGAGAACAAATGACAAAGCGAGGATTTACAGATAGTAAGTCTTTCTTGCTGTCTACACAAATAAAATCAAACTCCAAAAGCAAACAAAAAAACAAAAAAACCCCACAGAACAAAACATTAAACTCACCTGCTACACTGTAATTTTTAAAAAATTACTCTGATCACACGAAATGCCAATCAAAGTGATTTAAAACAATTATTTTTGAAATAACCTTCCAACACAACTCAACATGTAGGAATATTACAAGGAAGGCATTATAAGCAAAAAAGGAATATGACAATATCTTATTAGATACTGATTAGAACAAAATTAAAAAATATAAATCATCCAAACCCTTAGTTTTGTAGTTCAACCAAGCTCACAGCCGGATTTTTATTTTATTCTCCATCAAATAAATACACCAAAACCCTTCCTCACTCCCAATTTAAGAAAAAGAAAAGACCTATCCTGTGAAAACATATCTTGTTCCATTTCTCCAACCACCAGTACTTGACAGTTGAGTAACAAGAGGAGTATGAAACATAAAAACAACTGGATATTCATTTTTGAAACAACCTTCTAAAAGGACTTCATAATAATGACCTGTACACATCAGGCAATTCATTTGATAGGATTCTAGACCAAGATCTCTGTGGTCCAATCAGATCAAACATCAAGAATGTATCTAAATCCCCAATCTCAAACTGAAATGGGGAAATTCGTTTAATTACTGTAAATCCTATTAAACCAATCTTCTTTGTAAAGGGGAAATCTCCAGCCTCTGAGGGCTGCAGAGGGTGTGATGAATGCAGAGTTTAATTAGGGCCCAGACGGGCTCACTGTAATCTGTTCATTAGCATTCTCAATCCTCTGTATCTCACTGCTGTGTTTCACTTTACTTTAAAATTGCACCCTTCGTTTTTTGGAGCAAAGTTATACAATTTCAGGATTGTGTGGTAATTACAGGGGGTGCAGGAAGAATCTGTTCCTGCCAACACGGGTGTTTAATTAGGGCAAGGGGCGGAATCCAGATAAGGCAGTGTTCACCCTCCTTCAGCGCATATGGTATTTTTGGCACCAGAGCCCTGTGGACTGTTTCACGTCCACTGGACTCAAGTGCCAAGTTCCCACCATAGTCATTTCGAAAGATTCGAATATTTTGCCTTTGAATGTAGCTTGATAATTAGAAAGGTTACTGTCATTTGCTTTTTATCCACACAGCTTTTAAATACAGGCATAATTAGCTGCCTGAATTATTTGAAAATAAAGAAGTAAGCTGATAATTTTTTTCCTCGTAAATATGGACTTTTTCAGATTGGTTGATGATAAAAACCATCTTGGTGATGGGCATATTTTCAGCACCAACAGAAAGGTATATTGATGGCCAGTTAACTCAAGGATAAATTCAATAACATCAATTTNAAAAGGAATATGACAATATCTTATTAGATACTGATTAGAACAAAATTAAAAAATATAAATCATCCAAACCCTTAGTTTTGTAGTTCAACCAAGCTCACAGCCGGATTTTTATTTTATTCTCCATCAAATAAATACACCAAAACCCTTCCTCACTCCCAATTTAAGAAAAAGAAAAGACCTATCCTGTGAAAACATATCTTGTTCCATTTCTCCAACCACCAGTACTTGACAGTTGAGTAACAAGAGGAGTATGAAACATAAAAACAACTGGATATTCATTTTTGAAACAACCTTCTAAAAGGACTTCATAATAATGACCTGTACACATCAGGCAATTCATTTGATAGGATTCTAGACCAAGATCTCTGTGGTCCAATCAGATCAAACATCAAGAATGTATCTAAATCCCCAATCTCAAACTGAAATGGGGAAATTCGTTTAATTACTGTAAATCCTATTAAACCAATCTTCTTTGTAAAGGGGAAATCTCCAGCCTCTGAGGGCTGCAGAGGGTGTGATGAATGCAGAGTTTAATTAGGGCCCAGACGGGCTCACTGTAATCTGTTCATTAGCATTCTCAATCCTCTGTATCTCACTGCTGTGTTTCACTTTACTTTAAAATTGCACCCTTCGTTTTTTGGAGCAAAGTTATACAATTTCAGGATTGTGTGGTAATTACAGGGGGTGCAGGAAGAATCTGTTCCTGCCAACACGGGTGTTTAATTAGGGCAAGGGGCGGAATCCAGATAAGGCAGTGTTCACCCTCCTTCAGCGCATATGGTATTTTTGGCACCAGAGCCCTGTGGACTGTTTCACGTCCACTGGACTCAAGTGCCAAGTTCCCACCATAGTCATTTCGAAAGATTCGAATATTTTGCCTTTGAATGTAGCTTGATAATTAGAAAGGTTACTGTCATTTGCTTTTTATCCACACAGCTTTTAAATACAGGCATAATTAGCTGCCTGAATTATTTGAAAATAAAGAAGTAAGCTGATAATTTTTTTCCTCGTAAATATGGACTTTTTCAGATTGGTTGATGATAAAAACCATCTTGGTGATGGGCATATTTTCAGCACCAACAGAAAGGTATATTGATGGCCAGTTAACTCAAGGATAAATTCAATAACATCAATTTAACATTCAATTTCTACCAAAGTCTAATTTATATCTCATACATAACCAATCATACCAAGCTGCCTTTCTTCCACCTAAAATCCTCAAATTTGACCAATTAAAGAATTTTTCTTTAAAAAAGACTCAGAAGTTAAACTTTCTTATAAATGTCAACAGAAAGAACTGCTACTTCTTATTGGTACTTAATAAATATTTACATCATCAACTTTTTAATTTCCGTCCTCCAGTACTGTCAACACAGATTTGCCTTGTGGTGGTTTTATTAAGGTTGACTTTTTGTGGCTCAGCTGATAAAGAATCCACCTGCAATGTGGGAGACCTGGGTTCGATCCCTGGGTTGGAAAGATGCCCTGGAGAAGAGAATAGCTATTCTGGCCTGGAGAATTCCATGGGGTCACAAACAGTCAGACACACTAAGCGACTTTCACTTTCACTTAAAAAAAAAAAAATTCCTATGATAAATCTTAGCCTTTCCTGGTAGCTCAACTGGTAGAGAATCTGCCTGCAATGCAGGAGACCTCAGTTTGATTCTTGGGTCAGGATATCCCCTGCAGAAGGCATGGGCCACACATTCCAGTATTCTTGGGCTACCCTGGTGGCTCAGATGGTAAAGGATCCACCCGCCATATGGGAGACCTGGGTTTGATCCCTGGATAGGGAAGATACCCTAGAAGAGGTCATCACAACCCACTCCAGTATTCTGGCCTAGAGAAGCCCTATGCACAGAGGAGCCTGGCAGACTCATGGGGTCACAAAGAGTCAGACATGACTGAGTGGTAAGCACGCACACACATGGTAAATCTTACAGCATGTGGTGAAAGTACATTCTCACAAGAACAGAAAAAAGAAAATATGTGCGGAAAGAAAAGACAGGAAGAGAAAGAAAAGCGAAACGGGAAAGGACGATGAGCAAGCAGACATGGTAACCAGAAAAAAATTAAGGCACAGAACCAGACTGGAAAAGGCCAAGAAATGGGGGCACAAAATATAGTACTAAGAAAAACAGGAAAAACGGAAAGAAACGAACCAAGAAGAGAAAAATCATTTCATTTGCATTAACTCTGATTCATTTATACCAGAACACACGTGAACTAACCTGGTTCTCCTCCTGCACTACTCTGTACTGCTCCTTCCAGACGGTGATTTTGGAAGCTTCATCCTTCCTCAGCGCTCGCTCCTTCTTCAGCTCTGGGCTCCAGAAGGTCTTGATACTGTTCATCGAGGAACTTAACTTGCTCTCCTTGACCTCCACGTCCTTCCGTAAGAGGTCGTTTTCCCTTAGCACCTCCTTGAGCTGTGTCTGCAGATCCATGATGGTGTTATCTCTGGCCTGACGGAGGGAGTGAGGAACGGTGGAGGCCATGCTCACCGGAGGCAGGTGGTGCTCCCCGAAGGCTATGGTGTCGCTGGCGACCCCGCTGCTCGCTATGTTGGGGCTACTGCCCATAGCGGTCATCCGCACACCATAAGGCAGACGGCCACTGGATCGGCCAAGGGTCATGGTGCTCTTGGGTGTCTCTGAACCCACGTTCTCGTGGTCACTTAGGTACATGGGGCCGGAAGTGGCATAGGCAGCATTGAGAGACTGGATGTTCTCCATGGAGAGGGTCTTCCCACCGCCACCTCCAACACTGCTTCCAGAACTCCCTCCGGTGCTGTTGGTTCGCCGATGACCCAGGCGAGGGGAACGTGGAAGTCGAGGGGACCGCCCCGGGCTCTGGGTGCTTGGTTCCACCTTCCCCACTGAGCGGGCACTTCCATACATGGCTGCAAGATGGGTTCAGGAGCCAGGAAAGGTATGCAGCAGAAAGCAAAACACGGAACTCTGGGAGGCTGGGCTATGGCTCTAAATCAGCTTAAGGCTCATCAGAAGTATCAGGCCCTCGCTGTCCAACCCAGAAGAAACAGCTCATGCCATTATCTGTAATGGAAAGTACTGCACGTTAGCTCTTGCAGCAGGAAACATCTCCCCTAGCAGACACTTTCACTGGCCCCACTTGAGGACTTCCCCTTTCATCATCTGCTGACTGGTGCATTTGTTCACAGCACAACTTACTTCTCAGCAAGCATCATTCCTAACAAATCCAACACGTCTCAGAATGTAACACCGAAACCACACCAAGCAAATGGAAAAAAGAAATAAGGGGCATAAAGACTGGCAAGAAGATAAAACTCGATGTTTCAACATATCATTTTCTAACTGGAAAATCCAAGGTCATCAACTGACAAAGACAGGACTCAACAAACTACTTACGCACAGATCAACATATAAATATGGACACTTTACTGTCCATGAGCAATAAAAGTTAGAAAATACAATTTTTCAATTCCATTCACAATAGCAGCAAAACCACAAAAATGCTCTGACATAAACCTAACAAAAATGTGCAAGAGATTTTTGGAAAAACTCTAAAACTTTCCTGAACAAAAGGAAAGTTATCCATGTTCACAGATGAGAAGACAAACACTTTCAAGGTGTCGTTTCTTCTCCAGCTCCTCCACGTGTCAATGAAAATCCCTACAAGACTCCTCACACAACCTGACAAACTAACTCTATAATTCAAATGGGAGAGTAAGGTACAACCACCACCAAAACAATCTGAAACAGAGACACAAAGGAAGATGTCCCTTAAAGAGCAAGATACTGACACACTATAGGTCCATGAGCCTTTATTTACAACGCAAACATTTTTTAAACTCTGAAAATAAGTGTTTTTTTCCCCTCTTGAACTCATTTAGCAGCAATATCTGGCATGATCTTACACGAGGTCACATCACTTTTAAGTACCTCACCTAGTGTAATTATTCATACACTTCACTGAGAAAACGACATGCACGATTACAGGACACTGCATAACGCCCACTGGACATTGTGGAGAAAAAACCTGGACTCCAAAACCACATCTGAACCCTGAGATTTCTCATAAAGGACTCAAAGCCTTTTAAAGCTATAGTGATTAAAACTGTACAGAACTGGCCCAAGAATAGAATCTAAATTATACATGAGAGTATAATACATGCTAACAGTAACATTTCCAAACAGTAAGGAAAGGATAAATCATTCAATAAATGGAGTTTGAACAACTGGTGCCTGAGAAAAAAAATAAGTTACATCTTTACTTCACACAGTACAGAGAAATAAATTCTATGTAAAGATATAAAATTTTAAACTATTAAAAGTACTAGAAGAAAACTGTGTAAGAAAACTTACACAGGGAATATCCCTGTGAATTTGAGTAAAGGTAGGGCTTCTTAAAAAGGAAACAAAAGGCAAAAATACATAAAGAAAAACAACTAATACACTCAATTATGTCAAAAGGACAAAGTATACTAAAAATGAAAAGAAAACTCAAACTCTTGGTGAAAAAATATCTAACATATGTATAAAGATTTGTATACAAAATATATAAAGAATTCCTACATGTGAAATGCCAAAGCTGAACATCAGTGGTTAGAGGCAAGGGGAAATTCCGAGGTTGGGGGGAAACATCTGTGGAGGCTCTTAGCTTCACTTATAAAGCTTTATCCCCACAATGCACAAATACTTGAATTTTTTAATAGGAAAATATGTTCATATTCTAAAGTACAGTAACTAAGACAAAACTTAAACACACATAGCATAGCCATCTATTATACACTTCACTCAAACATAATACAGATCTAAACTCGATCTCCGTCATTTCCTAATAGTATTCTACCAAAGAACTGGCTTAAGTAACAGACTTCAACATAGTAAACAATATTTTAATAAGCAACTGAAAATACAATGCAAGTAAATCACATGGTCAAAAATAAGATTTTAAAGTGTCTATATAGTCCAGCCAAACTCAAATGAGTTAAAGAGCTTCAGAAACGCGAGTACACTGGCAATCCCATCTCCACTTTGGTGATCCAGTAAAGACAGCCCTGAGGTAACAATAAGCAGGACAGGAAACACACAGTCTTGTCTCAGAAATAGCAACAGGACACCAAGTTCAGACACTGTAATACTCTGCTAGTAACGTTAGGAAATTCCTTCCCAGGAGGAACCTAGCTCAGGAAGCAAAAGTCTGAGTCTGGACTGTGGCGTAGGTGACAAGCAGCAATCGACATACTACTGCTCAAGCGAATTCATCTTCAAGATCAAAGAGGTTTGCAAAGTTTTTTCTTTTTAAAGTAATCTGAATATTGCTTAAAACAAGAGAGCTACTCATTACCCAAAGCCCCTTAAATGATAACAAAAGCTAATGCAGAGTAAATGTTTACCATGTGTCAGGTACTGTGCTAAGAATTTTATAAGATTTAATTTAATATTTATAAACCGCCTTGCTGTTGTTGATTAGTCACTAAGTCGTGTCTCTTTGCGCCCCCATGGACGGCAGCATGCCAGGCTCCTTTGTCCACAGGATTTCCCAGGCAAGAATACTGGAGTGGGTTGCCATTTCCTTCTCCAGATCTTCCCGACACAGGGACTGAACCCACGTCTCCTGTATTTGCAGATGCATTCTTT
>SJYW01047922.1:515001-531299 GCA_006410735.1 Raphicerus campestris | reverse complement strand
CAGACCCAGACTGGAAAAGGCCAAGAAATGGGGGCACAAAATATAGTACTAAGAAAAACAGGAAAAACGGAAAGAAACGAACCAAGAAGAGAAAAATCGTTTCATTTGCATTAACTCTGATTCATTTATACCAGAACACACGTGAACTAACCTGGTTCTCCTCCTGCACTACTCTGTACTGCTCCTTCCAGACGGTGATTTTGGAAGCTTCATCCTTCCTCAGCGCTCGCTCCTTCTTCAGCTCTGGGCTCCAGAAGGTCTTGATACTGTTCATCGAGGAACTTAACTTGCTCTCCTTGACCTCCACGTCCTTCCGTAAGAGGTCGTTTTCCCTTAGCACCTCCTTGAGCTGTGTCTGCAGATCCATGATGGTGTTATCTCTGGCCTGACGGAGGGAGTGAGGAACGGTGGAGGCCATGCTCACCGGAGGCAGGTGGTGCTCCCCGAAGGCTATGGTGTCGCTGGCGACCCCGCTGCTCGCTATGTTGGGGCTACTGCCCATAGCGGTCATCCGCACACCATAAGGCAGACGGCCACTGGATCGGCCAAGGGTCATGGTGCTCTTGGGTGTCTCTGAACCCACGTTCTCGTGGTCACTTAGGTACATGGGGCCGGAAGTGGCATAGGCAGCATTGAGAGACTGGATGTTCTCCATGGAGAGGGTCTTCCCACCGCCACCTCCAACACTGCTTCCAGAACTCCCTCCGGTGCTGTTGGTTCGCCGATGACCCAGGCGAGGGGAACGTGGAAGTCGAGGGGACCGCCCCGGGCTCTGGGTGCTTGGTTCCACCTTCCCCACTGAGCGGGCACTTCCATACATGGCTGCAAGATGGGTTCAGGAGCCAGGAAAGGTATGCAGCAGAAAGCAAAACACGGAACTCTGGGAGGCTGGGCTATGGCTCTAAATCAGCTTAAGGCTCATCAGAAGTATCAGGCCCTCGCTGTCCAACCCAGAAGAAACAGCTCATGCCATTATCTGTAATGGAAAGTACTGCACGTTAGCTCTTGCAGCAGGAAACATCTCCCCTCGCAGACACTTTCACTGGCCCCACTTGAGGACTTCCCCTTTCATCATCTGCTGACTGGTGCATTTGTTCACAGCACAACTTACTTCTCAGCAAGCATCATTCCTAACAAATCCAACACGTCTCAGAATGTAACACCGAAACCACACCAAGCAAATGGAAAAAAGAAATAAGGGGCATAAAGACTGGCAAGAAGATAAAACTCGATGTTTCAACATATCATTTTCTAACTGGAAAATCCAAGGTCATCAACTGACAAAGACAGGACTCAACAAACTACTTACGCACAGATCAACATATAAATATGGACACTTTACTGTCCATGAGCAATAAAAGTTAGAAAATACAATTTTTCAATTCCATTCACAATAGCAGCAAAACCACAAAAATGCTCTGACATAAACCTAACAAAAATGTGCAAGAGATTTTTGGAAAAACTCTAAAACTTTCCTGAACAAAAGGAAAGTTATCCATGTTCACAGATGAGAAGACAAACACTTTCAAGGTGTCGTTTCTTCTCCAGCTCCTCCACGTGTCAATGAAAATCCCTACAAGACTCCTCACACAACCTGACAAACTAACTCTATAATTCAAATGGGAGAGTAAGGTACAACCACCACCAAAACAATCTGAAACAGAGACACAAAGGAAGATGTCCCTTAAAGAGCAAGATACTGACACACTATAGGTCCATGAGCCTTTATTTACAACGCAAACATTTTTTAAACTCTGAAAATAAGTGTTTTTTTCCCCTCTTGAACTCATTTAGCAGCAATATCTGGCATGATCTTACACGAGGTCACATCACTTTTAAGTACCTCACCTAGTGTAATTATTCATACACTTCACTGAGAAAACGACATGCACGATTACAGGACACTGCATAACGCCCACTGGACATTGTGGAGAAAAAACCTGGACTCTAAAACCACATCTGAACCCTGAGATTTCTCATAAAGGACTCAAAGCCTTTTAAAGCTATAGTGATTAAAACTGTACAGAACTGGCCCAAGAATAGAATCTAAATTATACATGAGAGTATAATACATGCTAACAGTAACATTTCCAAACAGTAAGGAAAGGATAAATCATTCAATAAATGGAGTTTGAACAACTGGTGCCTGAGAAAAAAAATAAGTTACATCTTTACTTCACACAGTACAGAGAAATAAATTCTATGTAAAGATATAAAATTTTAAACTATTAAAAGTACTAGAAGAAAACTGTGTAAGAAAACTTACACAGGGAATATCCCTGTGAATTTGAGTAAAGGTAGGGCTTCTTAAAAAGGAAACAAAAGGCAAAAATACATAAAGAAAAACAACTAATACACTCAATTATGTCAAAAGGACAAAGTATACTAAAAATGAAAAGAAAACTCAAACTCTTGGTGAAAAAATATCTAACATATGTATAAAGATTTGTATACAAAATATATAAAGAATTCCTACATGTGAAATGCCAAAGCTGAACATCAGTGGTTAGAGGCAAGGGGAAATTCCGAGGTTGGGGGGAAACATCTGTGGAGGCTCTTAGCTTCACTTATAAAGCTTTATCCCCACAATGCACAAATACTTGAATTTTTTAATAGGAAAATATGTTCATATTCTAAAGTACAGTAACTAAGACAAAACTTAAACACACATAGCATAGCCATCTATTATACACTTCACTCAAACATAATACAGATCTAAACTCGATCTCCGTCATTTCCTAATAGTATTCTACCAAAGAACTGGCTTAAGTAACAGACTTCAACATATTAAACAATATTTTAATAAGCAACTGAAAATACAATGCAAGTAAATCACATGGTCAAAAATAAGATTTTAAAGTGTCTATATAGTCCAGCCAAACTCAAATGAGTTAAAGAGCTTCAGAAACGCGAGTACACTGGCAATCCCATCTCCACTTTGGTGATCCAGTAAAGACAGCCCTGAGGTAACAATAAGCAGGACAGGAAACACACAGTCTTGTCTCAGAAATAGCAACAGGACACCAAGTTCAGACACTGCAATACTCTGCTAGTAACGTTAGGAAATTCCTTCCCAGGAGGAACCTAGCTCAGGAAGCAAAAGTCTGAGTCTGGACTGTGGCGTAGGTGACAAGCAGCAATCGACATACTACTGCTCAAGCGAATTCATCTTCAAGATCAAAGAGGTTTGCAAAGTTTTTTCTTTTTAAAGTAATCTGAATATTGCTTAAAACAAGAGAGCTACTCATTACCCAAAGCCCCTTAAATGATAACAAAAGCTAATGCAGAGTAAATGTTTACCATGTGTCAGGTACTGTGCTAAGAATTTTATAAGATTTAATTTAATATTTATAAACCGCCTTGCTGTTGTTGATTAGTCGCTAAGTCGTGTCTCTTTGCGCCCCCATGGACGGCAGCATGCCAGGCTCCTTTGTCCACAGGATTTCCCAGGCAAGAATACTGGAGTGGGTTGCCATTTCCTTCTCCAGATCTTCCCGACACAGGGACTGAACCCACGTCTCCTGTATTTGCAGATGCATTCTTTTCCACTGAGCCACCGGGGAGCCTCCTACGACACAGATGCTACCATTATCTCCATTTTACAGATGAAGAAAGTGAGGCCTGTGGGTGTTGAGTGACTCATCTGAAGTTACACAGCTTTTAAGAGGCGGGGCCAAGATCTGAATTTAGGGTATCTAATTCTAGAGCCCTGGGTGCTCCCAACTATTACACTGTGCTTATCTGCCGTCATCTGCTCATCTCAACTGTCTAGTTTCAAGGCAGTATGTCCTGCTAATCTAGGACTCTAATCTAAACTTTAAGGCATACCTTAGGTATTCTAGGGTATAATGCTTAAATAACCATATTTATCCCTCTGTTAAGGAGAAAGTCTTCTTTAAAAGGTGGTGAGTAGAAGAACAGAATCAGGAAAACTAACAAGGAGCAGTAATTCAGTCTCAGGAATCGTGCCACCTGAACTTTGAAGTTGTCACGCTCNCTGTCTAGTTTCAAGGCAGTATGTCCTGCTAATCTAGGACTCTAATCTAAACTTTAAGGCATACCTTAGGTATTCTAGGGTGTAATGCTTAAATAACCATATTTATCCCTCTGTTAAGGAGAAAGTCTTCTTTAAAAGATGGTGAGTAGAAGAACAGAATCAGGAAAACTAACAAGGAGCAGTAATTCAGTCTCAGGAATCGTGCCACCAGAACTCTGAAGTTGTCACGCCCAAAAAAAAAAAATTCCCATCTGTGCTTTGGTGCAAAACCCTATTGTCCTGTAGTTGAGTAACTAAATCACACTAAAGAGGTAGAGATGCAGGAGCACAAATCCATGGCGAGTGTTCAGCATGAGCAGGCGCGATCCAGAGTTTCAAGCCACTTTCAGACCCCAAACGGCATTTGCACTGGAGTCTTTGTTACTATTAGAATTGTATTCATTTCTAGTAACACCACAAAAGAAGAAAACCCACTAGCTCTGTCTAAAGGCCTCATCCCGGCTTTCTAATAAGAGCTTCAGGGAAGACAGTGTTTAAAAAATTCGAATTTCTTTTAAAAATATGCCATATCCCCAACCACAAGATAATAATCCTTGTACTTTATAACAAACAGCTGACACACACGTTTAAAAAAAAAAATGTGACCAAGAAAAAAAAAATTAAGCCATACGATCCCATTTATATAAAATTCCAGAAGGAATCTATTAAGACAGAAAGCGAATCAGTATGTGCCTGGGGCTGGGGGTTGAGCGATGGATTATGAAGACACATCAGGGATCACGGAGGGATAGAGGAAACTTCCCTGGTGACAAAGTGTTCACTATCTTGACTGGGGTGAGGCTTCCCAGGGGTACACAGGTCAAAATTCAAACTGCACATTTTAAATATGCTCAGGGTGTTGCACATAAATTATACCACAAAAGCTTGGAAAAAATACTTTCACGTTCCAAACTCCCCTGCCCTGAATTAATCCAAAGAAACACCTTCTCTGATTACCTACCTGGCTTCCTGACTGCTGCTGGAAAAAACAAAACAAAATACATGTGCAGCTGTTCAGTTTGAGCCCATGACAAACTGGCCCCAGAGTTCTCCGAGCCCCTTAGCTTGCTTCCTATCCAATACTTGTTAGCTCCCTATCCTGTATCTGCTGTGGTTACTTCATAGCTCTTCACTCTACTCATTAGACAGCACACACGAGGCTCCTGGGTCAGAGACGAAGAATTTTGCTAGTCACAGCACAGCCAGCACTATGAGCATCTTACCCACCCACTCGAAGTCCCCCAAGGTGGCACCATGGGTCCGAGGAGGAACACAGAGTTCAGGGAGCCCGCCACCTGACAGTAAGCATGCCTGATCTCTCCCCACGGGAGGCACTGCCTCACCCCTCAAGGTGGCTTGCTGCAAACACGATGCTGAGACATGCTTTTTCTGAGTCCAGTAAGTTTTCAGATAACTTTTTATATAAGAGATAACAGTACTGTTTCCTGAAACTTTTGTTTCAGATGTGCGCATGAACACACACGCACACTGGATCACAATTTGAAGTTCTTGTGTGAACCATTGCCAGAATGGTTCTCTAACAATGCCCAGATGAAGAGCAATCAGGACCTTGCACTCAGGGTGTGCAGGAAAGAAGACACATGGAGGACACGCCCTCTTGACAAGTACCCCACTGTATTTTAAGGTACCCACCTAAATCATCTGCTACTCCTTCCTTCAAGAGGGGAGGCAAAACTCCTCTGGGTACCACTAGTCTTAAAGGATTTGCTTCTGACAATGTATCACTTCCAAAACGCACTCATAAAGACACAGAGGCTTCTGTCTTGGTCACTCTCTCGGATCTCTGGCTCTAGGGGGTTAGCCACCATGCTGTAAGGGCGTTCCAGTTACCCTACAGAGAGCACCAACAGCCATGTGAGCAGGCCTGGAAAGGGACCCTCCGACTCCAGTCAAGCCTTCAGATGACTGCAGCCTCACGAAACACCCTAAGCCAGACCCACCCAGCTGTGCTCTTCATAAAAACGTTGTTGTTTAGTCACTAAGCTGTAGCCTACTCTTTTGTGACCCTATGGATTGTAGCCACCAGGCTCCCCTGTCCATAGGATTTCCCAGGAAAAATACTGGAGTGGGGTGCCATTTCCTTCTCCAAAAACTGTGAGATGATGTGTTTCTTCTTAATCCAGTTAAGTTTTTAGACAACTTTTTACGTAAGAGATAACTAACACAGACAGTATTGTTTCCTGAAACTTGTTTGGGGTGTGTGTGAACACACATGTGCACACTGGATCACAATTTAAAGTGCTTGTTGTACACCACTGCCAGAATGGTCCTCTAATGCAATGATTTCCAAGTGAGTCAGACTCCCTGCTCCCCTCAAGCCCACAAGGTGACACCGGGGCCCAAACAGGAGATGCGTACCATTTTCACACCACATTACTTGCTTTTTCGCTGTGCAGTCTCACAAAACAGTAGTGTTTTCCAGAGGCTACATGATGGCTAATGGAATGTCTAGTCCTATGCTTTTAAATTTTCTCAGTTTTACTGTCTAATATGGTAAACAGTAATGGATACAGCCCACATAAAAAAAGCTATTTAGAGTCTGCATAATTTATAAGAGTGCAAACAGATGTTGGAACAAAAAAAAAAAAAAACCACTAGGAACCACTGCTCTAAAATTTAAATATGACATAATCACATACACCTACATACTTCCTGTGATGGCATCCCAAAATAAGAATCTAAACTCCTTGGCACTGCAGACAAAACATTTCACGATCTGGGCCCTGCCTGCCTCTCTAAAGATGGGTCACTTCTTAACCACTCTCCTTTTCTGTGTGACAACCATTCTCAGATACCTGCGATTTCCTGAAATACCATCCTCTCTTTTGTTTCCATGAGCTGGGTGTTCCCCATCAACTAGCTTCTTACAACTCATTCTTCCAAACTAAGCTTGGTAATCACAATCCTATACAAACCCTTAAACCCCTGTCTAATTTAGGTGCCCCTCTTAAAGTACCAAGGGCTTTTAAAACAATACGTTTACTATGTTTTAGTTAACTACTTTCCTTATAGGCAAAGGAGTGTCTTATCTCCAAAACCCACTTTCTGCCTAAAACAAGTAAGCAAAAGTGTCTGCTAACTCCACAGGTTAACCTAAATTCTAGAAAAATTCATTAACATAGTTCTTATGCATTCAGGAGGTAGTGGTAATCTTGAAATGAGTTTATGGAAATAGCAAATAAAAGCAATTACGACAACTATAAAGAAAACTTGTCATTTCCTTCATATGAACAAATTTCATTTTTAATTTTAACCAAATTCCATAAACTGACAACCTTCTCTATGTGCACTGTGATGTATTTTTGTCCTCTCATATTATGCCCTGAAAATCACAAACATCAAGCTCTGAAAGAATGAACTTAATTTTTAAAACAATGAAGTCACTTTTTATTTATTTGGGGGCTATGCTGGGTCTTTGTATCTTATGAGATCTCTCAATCAAGCAAACGGCAACTAAAGGTTAAATCAGAATAAAAAATGTGGTATCCTGCTTCTGTAATTATAAAATTTTTACAAATTTTATTGCTTTGAATAATTCATTTCTATTCTAAAAACCCTTCTACACATGGGGGGCAGGATTTGAGTTTTTCTCCCTTAGCTCTTTCATACAGTTCCTTCTAAAAAACATCCACCTTAACTGCTAAGAAGAAAGTGCTTTTTCTCTCCCTAAACCAGAATATATAGATGGCCATAAAGAAGCAGTGATAGTGAGAATAATCCACTCTGACACCCCAAAAGGAGTAAGGGGACTGAATGCTGCTGAGACAAAGCAAAACATGGNACATCCACCTTAACTGCTAAGAAGAAAGTGCTTTTTCTCTCCCTAAACCAGAATATATAGATGGCCATAAAGAAGCAGTGATAGTGAGAATAATCCACTCTGACACCCCAAAAGGAGTAAGGGGACTGAATGCTGCTGAGACAAAGCAAAACATGGAAGGTACAAGAGGCCAATTCTTTGTCAACTAAGGTTTTTCTTAACATTTTAAATCCTACTTCTCATAGTCCCTACTATGTTTCTGTGAGTTCTTAAAACAGCAGCAACAAAACGGAGTTCAGACCTGGCCACTACTATATATTCATACCACGAAGCTTGTCATCTAGGTCAGGAAAACCATAAAGAGAAGAATACTGGAAAATTCCAGGATCGCTGCTCCCTACAAGAAAAGCATTGGTTCAAAAATCCATATACATGCTGAGAAAGAACACCCACCCCCCACGCCCAGCTCCAGCCCACATACAAATACATACCCACTGAGAATCCTGGAGTCCAACCTGGGGCCTAAAACGCTAACACACAAGACGGTCGTGTGCTAGCCTTCCATGCTCACTCCTCCTGCAAACAGTGCGGGCATCACAGCCGCCCTCACCCTCTCCTTGCAGATTAAAGGATGGTAATAGCGCTCCACATCCTGAGTCCCCAGAGGAGCACCAAGTACTCATAAATCAAAGGAGGGCAGAAAACCCTCTAACACAACACAGTAACCTACTTCCAGTTAATGACAGCGGGAGAGGCTGACACACATGTGCTAGCAGGCATTTATAAGGGGAACTAGAAAACACCCGCCCGTTGGCTAAAGCTTTCCTGTGGAATCTGACCCAAATCTCAAAATTACTAGTCCAGCCTGCTGTGATGAGCTACACTATTACTAAGTAGCAACAACTATCAGAAAATGAGTATTTTAAAAGGCTGTATTTCAACATTTTAAAAAATGATGTATAGTTAGCTGATTTACAATATTGTTAGTTTCACATGTACAGCACAGTGATTCAGTTACACCCACACACACACATACTCTGTTTCAGATTCTTTTCCCTTCCAGGTTATTACAAAATATTGAGTTCCTGGGCTATACAGTTGGTCCTTGCTGATTATCTATTTTATATATAGTAGCGTGTATGTTAATCCCAAACTAATTTATTCCTCCTCCGCAACTTTTAAGATTCTGTTCACATTTTGTTCAAGGGTTAAAAATGTCACTAGGGACAAGAAATGCGCTGCTATATTAAGCCCTCAAAGAGAAATAGATCAAAATTTTAAAATCCAATTCAAGTACAATTTGGTGGAATCTATCGAATTTTAAACGTGCATCCTCTCTGACCTAGAAGTCTTGCTTTTAAAGTTATTCTCTGCAAAACATATTTCACAAGTTTAAGGATATAAGTGCAATGATGTTCAATTACTGTCTTATTTTGTACCAGCAAAAAGAGAGAACTTAAATTTCCACCACCAAGAGACTAGTTAGATAAATTATCCTATTGCCACACTATAAAATACTGCTGTTGGAAAAAAATATACAAGTAAATCTCTATATTTGACAACTTCTATAAAGACATCTATGATGTACTGTGAAGTGGGGGGTAGGGAGCATGTTACAGAAGAATTGTACAATACGATCCCAACAGCAGACAAAAGGAGACATGTATGTTCACACATACACAGCAATGATTTGGATGGCAAGGAGCTATTTCTCAAAGGTCAAACAGAGCCATTCTTTCCCTATACACATGCCTCTTTTTCTTTTTCAATTGTTTTAACAGAGAGCATGTATTACTTTTACTCACAGTCTCACCACAACTAAGGGCTTCAATAAGGCCCTCAACCATTCAGCACTATAATATGGTAATTAATGGGCTGGGCCCTTAGCTGACAAGGTCTCTGTGATGAGTAAGAGGTTAAAGACAGCCCCACAAGTTAAAGAAGCACAGATGTCTCAGCTTCCACCCCCGGCATGGGGCCTAACAGTTCTGCTAACACCAGACATCAGGCTGTACATCTTGATCTGATCCTCCTGGAGACCAAAAATTACAGACCTGCGAGGCTGGGGCATGCTGCGATGACATGCCGACAGGAAGAGAGGACCTTTGCTAACAGCAGCCATCATCACACCCGTCAGTGTCACTTCGTTCTTTTTTATGGAACGGTGAGAAGGTTGAGTGACTCAGTTATGATCAACTTAATGGTAGCTTTNAAGAAGCAGGTCAGGTGGTCTGGTATTCCCATCTCTCTCAGAATTTTCCACAGTTTATTGTGATCCACACAGTCAAAGGATTTGGCATAGTCAATAAAGCAGAAATAGATGTTTTTCTGGAATTCTCTTGCTTTTTTGATGATCCAGCGGATGTTGGCAATTTGATCTCTGGTTCCTCTACCTTTTGTAAAGCCAGCTTGAATATACTTTGTATAATACATAACTAATGAGGACCTCCTGTATAGAACAGGGAACTCTAGTCAGTGATCTATGGTAACCTAAATTTACAGAAAATCCAAAAAAGAAGGGATATATGTTCATGTATAATAGATTCACTTTGCTGTACAGCAGATACTAACAGGTTTGTAAAGCAATTCAGTTCAGTTTAGTTGCTCAGTTGTTTCTGACTCTGCGACCCCATGGACTGCAGCACGCCAGGCCTCCCTGTCCATCACCAACTCCTGGAGCTTTCTTGAACTCATGTCCATTGACATCCAACCATCTCATCCTTTGTTGTCCCCTTCTCCTCCTGCCTTCAATCTTTACCAGCATCAGGGTCTTTTCCAATGACTCAGTTCTTCACATTGGGTGGCCAAAGTATTGGAGCTTCTGCATCCCTCCTTCCAACGAATATTCAGGACTGATTTCCTTTAGGATTGACTGGTTTGATCTCCTTGCAGTCCAAGGGATTCTCAACAGTCTTCTCCAACACCACAGTTCCAAAGCATCAATTCTTTGACGCTCAGCCTTCTTTACAGTCCAACTCTCACATCCATACATGACTACTGGAAAGACTATAGAGCCATAAATTTACTCTGTGGTTTTTGCCTTTATCCTACATAATTTAACAAGATATGTTCATTTTTTCTTGAGTTCTACAGATTCTGTATTTTTAGCTGATTTTTTTATAAGAAATTCTTTTCTACTTCTGAGAGATTTGATTTGCATTTCTTATTTAAAATAAGAAATATTTTGGACAAGAAAAGTTCTTGTCCTTCAAAATGTAATAAGAAAATATGCTCATCTTATTTCAGTTTAATGGGATTTTGCTATAGGNTATAGAGCCATAAATTTACTCTGTGGTTTTTGCCTTTATTCTACATAATTTAACAAGATATGTTCATTTTTTCTTGAGTTCTACAGATTCTGTATTTTTAGCTGATTTTTTATAAGAAATTCTTTTCTACTTCTGAGAGATTTGATTTGCATTTCTTATTTAAAATAAGAAATATTTCTGACAAGAAAAGTTCTTGTCCTTCAAAATGTAATAAGAAAATATGCTCATCTTATTTCAGTTTAATGGGATTTTGCTATAGGTCTTAATAATTTATAGATAATTGATTAAAAATATCCCATGGAAATTTGAAAAGCATATGTATTCTAGGTTAGTTGGTTACAGAATTATCAATATATTAATCAATTCAGATTTTATTAAATTTATGTATCTATTTGAACTGATAGTTTCTGAGAGTAGATATTATAAAATATTTCTTCATGATTAAAGCTCTATCAGTCAGTTTCTCCTCTGACCAAATTTTCTTCACAGCAGCAAAAAAATGCAATATTCTTCCATGCCTTTTTATTACACTTAGAATCAACTTGCTGCTGTTACCTTACCCAATATTATTTTAGTCTATAGGACACAGTTGCTTCTTCCCTCAGAGCCTTTGATTTTCTGAAATACTTCCACCTCCTTGCCTTCCACACATATACCTTGTTTTGGGCATCTTTACTCTTCTGCTTCCCTTTCATTCTATAGTTTCAGATACCTAATATGTTTCTCCCTCATAAATCACTCCCAGAATTAAAATATATTTTTCCTTGAAGAAGATTGGTTTTCATAGTAAAATTCTTTTAATTTTTCTCTGGACATAAAGGTTCCTTTGTGACTTTTAGGAATATATATTTGCCAAGAAATGAGAAACTCTCTGGGAGTTATCCTATCTTTTATCTTTAATTTTCAGCACTTAGAACCAGCACACTCCTTTGCAATTTTAATGACATCTGCATGATGTCTTCCAGAAAAACCTCAAAATTTACTTTTTTGATGGCCATTCATAGTTTTACAGTGCTACAAGATCATTATTATTTTATATTTCTCTTCCTTTTATTTTATTGAGAGGTCAAAAGAGGTAAATAATTTGAGCAGAATTTATTACATAGAGCTTCAAAATTTAAAAGCTAAAAGAAACCTTGAGAAATGGGTAGTAGATAATGAAAGGGAAAATGCTTTTCAGCCTTTTTTGAATAAATATATTTAAATTTGATACACTTGTGCTACATATTATGTTGATGTGTTTCTTATTTATCATCACTTGTTTATTTGAAATATATTTACTTGCTAATAGGAGATCATACTTTTTATACATTTTCTACTTATATTTTCTGGCCCTTAAAGATATGAAAAAAGATGTTAAAATTTACTCATGATAGGAGAAATGCCAATTAAAATTACACTGAGGTACTATTTCTCCTCTATCAGATAGGCAAAAATCCCAAATTTGACATCTGTTGGCAAGGCTGTGAGAAAATACGCACTCATATACTGCTCATGATAATAAAAAATGGTACAACCCCCATGGAATAAAATTTGGCAACATCTAACAAAACTATATAAACATTTACCCTTTGACCCAGAAAACTCATTTCTAGGAATCTATCCCAATGATACTCTGGAAAACTATGAAAGACATATGTGTGAGGCTATTTACTGGAGTTATTTATAGTAGCAAAAATTGGAAAGAGCCCAAATATTCACCAATTGGTGTATGATTGAATATGAACTAATTACATTCATACAATGGAAATAGGTAGCTGTAAAAATAAATAAGGGATGTTTTATATACACATATGCAATAATTTTCAATACATATTTTTAAATGAAAAAGAAAAGTAAGTTGGAAAAAACTGTGTATACTTACCTATAAGACAGGCAAAAGGAATAAGATCTAGATATTGTAGATTAAAAAGTTATATATATTGTTTTATAGACTTGACTTTGTAATTATAAATATTATTTTATGGAAATATGAAAAATTAAATCAAAATGAAAAAATGCAAAAAGTTAAGCACAAAATTAAAATAAGGCAAATGAGTCTAAGTCTGTAGTAAGCTATATAGGCACAACCACCCAGAAAATAATTAATGCAAGAGATTAAAAAATAGTGAATCAATTAAAATTTCTTAGTTACATGAAGAAGGCAATGGCACCCCACTCCAGTACTCTTGCCTGGAAAATCCCATGGATGGAGGAACCTGGTAGGCTGCAGTCCATGGGGTCGCTGAGAGTTGGATGGGACTCAGTGACTTCACTTTCATGCACTGGAGAAGGAAATGGCAACCCTCTCCAGTGTTCTTGCTTGGAGAATCCCAGGGTCGGTGGAGCCTGGTGGGCTGCCGTCAATGGGGTTGCACAGAGTCGGACACGACTGAAGCGACTTAGCAGCAGTGAGTTACACACTAAAAACCAGAACAACAGAAACACATTAAACTGTTTTGGTAATCTACTCTTGGTGTTGTTATTTTGTAACTATTATATATGTATAGTAGGGAAAAGTACATTAATATCTTTAGGAACTAAATTCTTGGTATAAGAGAGAAGAGAAACAGGTATAAGATTAAGGGAATTAAAGGCTCAGATTCTACATTTGAGTTAGAAATATTGATATATTATATGTATTTTCTCTTAAAAGCACAGCAAAAGCAAGCAAACATATTTACTAGACTTGTCTACTGAATAGTCTAGAAACAACTAACAGCAATGAATATGCATGTGCCCACAATGCAGTCTTAATTCCCAATAAACAAAGCAAGACTCCTTGGTTTGTCTGAATGTGACTGAATTCCTTGGCTGAATCCATGTCTGACGCAGGAAAAATACAAGGCAATCCTGGAACATTATGTCCAATAAGAAAGCCAGGTCAGTCAGTTCAGCTGCTCAGTTGTGTCTAGCTCTTTGTGATCCCATGGACTGCAGCACACCAGGCTTCCCTATCCATCACCAACGCCTAGGGCTTGCTCAAATTCACGTCCATCAAGTTGGTGATGCCATCCAATCATCTCGTCCTCTGTTGTCCCCTTCTCCTCCTGCCTTCAATCTTTCGCATTATCAGGGTCTTTTCCAATGATTCAGTTCTTCGCATCAGGTGGCCAAAGTATTGGAGAAAGCAAGGTAACTATTTAAAAAGTACAGAACTCAAGAGCCAACATGAAGAAATCTCTTATTGGCCAAAGACAATCCAATTTAAGCAGTAATAACTGTAAGGAGTTGGAGGGCTTCCCTGGTGGCTCAGTGGAAAAGAATCTGCTTCCCCATATAGGAGACTTGGGTTCAATCCTTGGGTTGGGAAGATCCCCTGGAGGAGGAAAAGATAATCCATTCCAGTATTCTTACCTGGGAATCCCATAGACAGAGGAGCCTGGCGGGCTACAGTTCCTGGGGTAGAAAAAGAGCTAGACATGTCTTAGGACAAAAACAACAACAACACACAAAGGGGTTGGAACATGTGCAATATGTTTATGAATATATGAGTAGATAATAATTATTAAAGAAAAAAATCTCATTGGTCACCTTTGAGAATGCTAAGTAAGCAATTTAAGAATGCATTTGCCTGTTCTATGTGAAATGAACTCTCTGTTTTTCTTATTTTAGGAAAAGTCTTCTCTTAATATAATTGTTCCAGTTAGTAAATGTGAAAATAAAAATAGAATACCATAATTTTTAATCCTAAATGAAATAATGGATTTGAGCATTGATTATAAATAGATCCTAACATAAAAAATAAACAGAAGCTGGAATTATGAGCTTATTGAAAGAAGCTTCTACTTATACAGCAGTCTTGCAAAAAAAAGAAAACCAAAAAACACCAAAAGATACAATCGTATCAAGACTGCACAGATAATAGTTAACAGAGGAGGCCCAAGTTACCTAATCCTTACTAAAGCCTGCTTAATGTTGTTCTTTGACTGGTATCTGGAAGCTTGGATGTCGAGAGAGATACCTCCATTCCCTGATAAGAATGCCTTACTGTGCCTTAACTGTTTGAATTAGATGACTAACAATACCCTTTCTTTCTGGGTGTCTCAAATAGTGATATGTGCAAGGCAGAAGGTGCCTGCATGAAGTGTAGTTGTTTAGTAACTAAATTGTGCCCGATTCTTTGCAACCCCATGGACTGCAGCACATCAGGCTCCTCTGTCCTTCACTATCTCCCTGAGTTTGCTCAAATTCATGTCCATTGAGATGGTGATGCTATGTAACTCTCTCACTCTCTGCCACCCTCTTATCCTTTTGCCTTCAATCTTTCCCAGTATCAGAGTCTTTTCCAGTGAGTTGATTCTTCACATCAGTTGGCCAAAGCATCGGTCCTTGCAATGAATATTCAGGGTTGATTTCTTTTAAGATTGACTGGTTTGATCTCATTGCAGTCCAAGGGACTCTCAACAGTCTTATCCAGCACCACAATTTGAAAGCATCAATTCTTTGGTGCTCAGCTTTCTTTATTGTCCAACTTTCACATTCATACATGACTACTGAAAAAACTATAGTTTTGACTATACAGACCTTTATTGGCAAAGTGATGTTTCTGCTTTTGAATATGCTGTCTAGGTTTGTCATAGCTTTCCAAGCAGCAAGCATCTTTTAATTTCATGGCTGTGGTCATCATCCACAGTGATTTTGGAGCCCAAGAAGAGAAAATCTGTCACTGCTTCCACTTTTCCCCCTTATATTTGACATGAAGTGATGGGACCAGATGCCATGATCTTAGTTTTTTGAATGTTGAGTTTCAAGCCAGTTTTTTCACTCTCCTCTTTGACCCTCCTCAAGAGGCTCTTTAGTTGTCCTTCACTTTTAGAGTGGTATCATCTGCATATCTTAGGTAGTAGATACTTCTCCTGGCACTCTTGATTCTAGCTTGTGATTCATCCATACTGGCATTTCTCATGATGTATGCTGCTGCTGCTGGTAGGGTTTCCGAGCCAATGCAAGAGAACTAAGAGACACCGGTTCGATCCCTGAGTTGGGAAGATCCCCTGGAGGAGGCAATGGCAACTCACTCCAGTATTGTTGCCTGGAAAATCCCATGGACAGAGAAGTTTGGTGGGCTATAGTCCATGGGGTCACAAAGAGTCGAACATGACTAAAGTGACTTAGCACATGCTGCATGTGAGTTAAATAAGCCTGGTTGTACTCCTTTCCCAATTTGCAGCCAGTCAGTTGTTCCATGTCTGGTTCTAACTGTTGCTTCTTGATCTCCATACAGGTTTCT
>SJYW01047922.1:463870-514660 GCA_006410735.1 Raphicerus campestris | reverse complement strand
TTCTATAAAGACATCTATGATGTACTGTGAAGTGGGGGGTAGGGAGCATGTTACAGAAGAATTGTACAATACGATCCCAACAGCAGACAAAAGGAGACATGTATGTTCACACATACACAGCAATGATTTGGATGGCAAGGAGCTATTTCTCAAAGGTCAAACAGAGCCATTCTTTCCCTATACACATGCCTCTTTTTCTTTTTCAATTGTTTTAACAGAGAGCATGTATTACTTTTACTCACAGTCTCACCACAACTAAGGGCTTCAATAAGGCCCTCAACCATTCAGCACTATAATATGGTAATTAATGGGCTGGGCCCTTAGCTGACAAGGTCTCTGTGATGAGTAAGAGGTTAAAGACAGCCCCACAAGTTAAAGAAGCACAGATGTCTCAGCTTCCACCCCCGGCATGGGGCCTAACAGTTCTGCTAACACCAGACATCAGGCTGTACGATCTTGATCTGATCCTCCTGGAGACCAAAAATTACAGACCTGCGAGGCTGGGGCATGCTGCGATGACATGCCGACAGGAAGAGAGGACCTTTGCTAACAGCAGCCATCATCACACCCGTCAGTGTCACTTCGTTCTTTTTTATGGAACGGTGAGAAGGTTGAGTGACTCAGTTATGATCAACTTAATGGTAGCTTTTAAAAATTTTTATCAATCAGTTAAGCTAATTGTAATGTCTATCAAAGCTCTCACCATGACAAGTATCTTGTCAAGCAGATACTTGGAGTAAACACAATGTTATTAATCATGGTTGTTCTCTACTTAAGTGAGCGACCTGGAGCTACTCACTTAGTTCAAAAGAGCCAAATTCTAGGTTGTATAGCCCTCCTCAGTGACTCCAGCCCTCACTGCTATTTGATTACTACAAATCCTAAAATACTAAACTGTTTGGATGGTAGTTACCTTCCATATTAAAGCACATCTCCTACTACGTTACGATCCATTCAACAAAAGCTACCAGACCGATCACACTGAACAAGCATACTGGAGAGACACACATGTTCACGACCATGCATCTCAATTCTGAAAACCACCAAGTTCTGTAAATAATTTCCTGACAAAAGTCATACCGGAACTGATATCAAAATACTAATGTGTTTGCTGAAGGAACTGGAGGGTGCCCCCTGACCTTGCTTGGGAAGTTAGATAATACATAGTAGATGCAGCAGATCACCTTTCTGAAACCTAAGAAATTCTGAATTCTGGCCCAAAAGGTCTTGGATATAGACCTGTGTTATGGGATAAGGTTAAACAGTCACATCCTTGTTGGTGAAAACATATTTATATCCAGAGAGAACTAAGCACAAAGTTTTTAACTATATCATTATATATTAAACTAGGTGGTGAGCACACAGGTATTTATTAGACAACTCAATCTTTTTGCATGTCTGAAAAGAAACATTTCATAAATTTAAAAGTTTAGGTGAAAAACTGTAAGAACCCAATGTTTTATTTTCTTCTTTAAAATAATAAAAAGCATTTGTATTCTAAGTGTTTGCTCTCACCCTCAAAAAAATAAGAGCATTTGGGAAGCAGTAAGTTTGAAAATGGTTAACCATCTTAAAAACATTCATCTTTTGATCCAGTAATTCCAAAACCAGGAAACCCTATCTACTTAAATGATCCAAAATGTAGAAAAAACCACTACATTATGATATACCAGCTTTATTAGTACTTGTTCAATTGGGAAATGTTTAAGTGAAATCTTTATGATTACATTCCATCTACAAAACACATTCATAACCAATGTCTGATATGAAAAATGTTTATAATACAGTAAATGAAAGTGCACCTACATTTTCACATATACTCTCCATTTTGCAAATACAGGTTATCCATGAACTCAACAGGTTTGAACCTCACACGTCAAATTATACGTGGATGTTTTTTCCAACGGTAAATCCTACAGTATTACACAATACACAGATGGCTGAATCTGTGGACTCGGAGCAACTCCTGTTACAGAGGACCAGCTCTAAGTTATACACAGATTTTCGACTGTAGGGAGGGTCAGATTCCCTCATATCCACCCCCGTTGGTTCAAGGGTCAACTGTATACAGATGAGCTCACCACAAAGAATGGTAGGAAATCTGTTAGCTTTCTTCCTAACAGTTGTCAAATTTTTCCAAATGGGCATATAGGGCTTTTTTAAAAGGAAAAAAATGTTCAAAATATTTAAACAGAAACGAAAGGGAAAGGCCACTGTCATTTAGGGTGAGCATTTCTTCCTTTGGGACCTGGGCTCAAAAACCCATCCTGTACAGCACTTCCAGCTGCCACCACAAAATGCGGTTGGCACCTAACAGCAAACTTATCTACTGGTCCAAAATGCATCATTAAAATTTTACATTATTTACAACAACACAGACACAAGATGCCTAACATCAGATGTAAGGAGAGTACACAGCACATGATATGAAAAAGACAGCAAGATTTTCCAGCATACACTAGGTCTGCAGCACATAGGGGTATTGTAGAAATGTTTGTCATCTTATCCAACACACTTGAGACACAGTGCAGCGCCAGATATAATGGGCAAGCTGGGCGCCGAGGGACCGACCTGGAGAAACAATCTGCAGAGCCGCTAAAAAAATCACTCTTCCTTCGTCTTTGACCTAGTAGAGTCCATTTTTCTCCTCTTGGTTACCATGCTTCTCTGAATACCATGGATTACATGGGGATTTTTTCATCATAATTTTTTACATGTTTATACCCAAATGCAGAATTAGAGACTCTACAGATTTAGCCCAGAATACAATGAAATCATTGGAGAAGGAAATGGCAACCCACTCCAGTATTCTTGCCTGGAGAATCCCATGGGCGGAGGAGAGTCGGACACGACTGAGTGACTTCACTTTCACTTTCTTTCACAATGAAATCGTAATTTTTAAAATATCCAAAGAGATTCAAGCAGAATACAGTGGCTCCTGAATAACTAAGGAAAAGAATGAGACCATGATTCATTTCAAAGTTCCAGAATTAAAATAGATTTTTCTATTACAAACTCTACTTAAGTAAAACTTTACAAAAGAAGTATCATGTTACATCGCACATTAGGGGGAAAAAAAGAAAAACCATTTCACAGCATCATACAAAGCGTTTAACATAGAGTGTAGACCATAATGAACATTTATCCATGTGAATAATATTTCCTTTAAGATATCCTTTTCTTCATAATTTAAAGCTTCAGAAATTGGGATTCAGCTCATAACAATGTGCACAATTAAAATACATTTTTTCCCCTAAAAAAAGAATAAAGTTTCAAACTGATAAAGAATTAAGTATTAAACAGAGAAGCCTGACAGGCTACAGTCCATGGGGGTCGATGGGGGTTGCACAGTCAGACACAACTGAGCACATGATCACACTCCACAAGAAATGTCAACTAAGAATTGAGGAGACGCAGCACTATACATGGTTAATACCTGCCATGAAGACTCCCTTTAACACGCCCAGGAAACCTTGTAGGCAGAGACTGTATCATCCCATTTCTAGATGAGGAAACTAAGGCTCAGAAGGGCTTAGTGAGTTGCCCAAGATGACACACCGGACTCAACCACTGCAAAATGCTGCACACTCATCGACTACCTTACTCTCACACATAGACTCACAGATTTTTTTTTTTTAAGGGAGTACCAAGAACTAGGACTTCCCTGCCAGCTCAGATGGTAAAGAGTCTGCCTGCAATGCAGGAGCCCTGGGTTCAATCCCTGGGTCGGGAAGATCCCCTAGAGAAGGAAATGGCAACCCACTCCAGGATTCTTATCTGGAAAATCCCGAGGATGGAGAAGCCTGGCAGGCTACAGTCCATGTAGTTGCAGAGTTGGACACGACTAAGCGACTAACACAGAACTTAATATTGGTTTGTCTAGAATCAAGCTTGTTTTTTTCATTTCCACATTCCTCACAGTCCTTACCATCCACCTGTCTGCCCCTGCACCTCTCTTCTGAGCTCCAGACCTGAATTTCCAGCTGTCAAGTGAATGTCACTGGTTGTTCCACAGTTGCACTGTCCAAAATAGCGGCCACTAGCCACTCATGGCTGTTTACTTGAAAAGAGCTAGTGAGACTGAGGAACTGCGTTTGTTATTTCATTGTTAATTAAAAGTTAAATTTAAAAACCTGATAATTACTGGAAAACTTTTAAGCACGTTTGGAATGAGCTGGGCAGTGAATCTACTTTTCCAACTGTAGATGTTATGAACTCTAAGTACAGATCAAGTATTTCTGATAAATCACAGCATCTGAATTAATTTATGCTGTAAAAGCATGCAACTGATTTTAAATACTCAGTATGAAGAAATAATGTAAAGTTGCCTATTTAAAATACGACATGTTTCATATTTCAACTTGTTGAAAATGGCATTTTGGATGCACTGGGTTAAATATAAGACTATGAACTCTAACCATTATTTTTTAACTCTGTAANATAATGTAAAGTTGCCTATTTCAAATACGACATGTTTCATATTTCAACTTGTTGAAAATGGCATTTTGGATGCACTGGGTTAAATATAAGACTATGAACTCTAACCATTATTTTTTAACTCTGTAATGTGACTACTGAAATTTTAATCACATAAGTGGCTCACACAATTGTCTACTGGACAGCAGTCTTCCCAGAGGTTCCTGCTGCGCCACCACAGTCATCAACAGCCCACTGAATGGCATCACCATCCCTCTGGCTCAGCGCTGTCCAACAGCACCTTATCTGATCATGGAAGTGTTGTATATCTGGCAGTGACTGGATGATGGTGGTGGTGGTAATTGTGTCTGACTCACAGAATCCCTTAGGTTACTCTGGAGCCAGAGCTCTTCGGAGACTGGAGAACACCACCTATTATTTTGACTTTCCTCTGGGGGAAGAGCTAGTTGCTACCAAAAACTGCTGACCAGAATTANTGTCTGACTCACAGAATCCCTTAGGTTACTCTGGAGCCAGAGCTCTTCGGAGACTGGAGAACACCACCTATTATTTTGACTTTCCTCTGGGGGAAGAGCTAGTTGCTACCAAAAACTGATGACCAGAATTATACAACAGACCTCTCTGTGACAGTGAGAATATTCTCTATCTGTACTGTCTAATACAGATATCATGACTCCCGTTTGGCTACTGGCCACATGAGATACAGGTAGTGTGACTGAAGAACTTCAAATCTTAATTCTTTTAAATCAGTTTAAATGTAAATGCCCATATATAGTGACTACTGTGTTAAGACAGCACTGCTGCTCACCTGTCTGCTCCATCCGAAAGTCCATCCTGCCTCCTCCCTCCCCACCACCTGCCCTTTCTCCCACAAAAGTACATGTACGTACACGTACACACACACGCACACTCAGCCGGTCCTGTGTTCCTTAAAGCTTGCAATTCCAGATGCTTCTCTATCCTCACTGTCACCACTTTCTGTTTCAGACTTTAACAAGATTAAGGCCCAGCCTCTTAACTGGCCTCTTCACTTAGCCTCCTCCCACCCACTCTTTGTAAAATGTAAATAAAGTTTGTTATTTCCTTTATTCAAAAGTCCCCAAAGTCCTGCTATTGCCCCAAGGTCAAACTCTAGACTCTAACATGGCTGACAAAGCCCATCTTAGAGGTGACTCACTTGGCTAAACAGCAGAAAACACCACAACACTGCAGAGCAGCTCTACTCCAATGTTTAAAAAAAATAGATAACCAAAAAAAAGACTATCCTTTCCTCCACCGAACTACCCGCCCACCTTTGGTGAAAACTAATTAACTACAAATAGGTGTCTATACTTGGACTCTCTGCTCATTTCCACTGATGTCTACATCTGTCCCTGTGTTGATACCATTCCTGATCACTGACCGTGACAGTCACTGACAATGACTGTCAAGACATTCTTGGGAAAAAAACAAGGTGGGAACACTTACACAGGCATGAAGACTTACTATAAAACCACAGTAACTAAGTCCGGCACTGGACCCAGACAGAGGAACGAGAGGAACGGGACAGAGCCTCGAATTATTACAATGCAGCTGAAAAAGGAAGGAACTGTCGACAAATGATGCTGAGACTATCCGGAACCGTATTGGAAAAACAAAATAAACCTTGAAGCATACGCAAAAATCAAAGGTATAACAACACTTCCAAGACAATAACAGAAGAGTAACTTCAGGACCACGGGGTAGGGGAAGATTTTTCACACGGAAAAGCACTAACCAGGAGCTTCCCTGGCGGTCCAGTGGTGAAAACTTTGCTTCCAGGGCAGAGGGTGCAGGTTCAATCTCTGGTTGGGGAGCTACGATCCCACATGCCTTGTGGCCAGAAAACCAAAACATAAAACAGAAATGACATTGTAACAAATTCAATAAAGAATTTAAAAGTGATCCACATCAAAAAAAAAAAAAAAATTTTTTTTTTTTTTAAAAAGCATTAACCGGGTGTTCCCTGGTGGTCCTGTGGTTAGGACTCTGGGCTTGCAATGCAGGGGACCCAGGTTCAATCCCCGATCAGGGAAGTAAGATCCCACATGCCGCACAGCGTGGCCAATAAATAAATAAATTTAAAAAATAAAAAAATAAAAAAAAATAAATAAAATAAAAAGCATTAACCACATAAACACTAACTGGATTACACTAAAATTAAGAAGCTTGTTCCTCAAAAGACACTGTTAGGGGCTTCCCTGGCAATCCAGTAGAGGCTTCCCTGGTGGCTCAGACAGTAAAGAATCTGCCTGCAATGCAGGAGATGTGGGTTTGGTCCCCGGGTCAGGAAGATTCCCTGGAGGAGGGCATGGCAACCCACTCCAGTATTCTTGCCTGGAGAATTCCATGGAATGGAGGAGCCTGACGGGCTACAGTCCACGTGGTCGTGAAGATTCGGACACGACTGAGTGACTAACACTTACACTTACTGGCGACCCGGTGGTTAAGAATCCACCTTCTGATGCAGGGGATGTGGGTTCAATCCCTGGTTGGGGAACTAAGATCCCACATGCCGCGAGGTAACTAACACTACACATATTTCTGGGAGTGTCATTTAACAAATGAAGGAACCCCAGAGAAGAGCAGGAACCACACATGTTTAGTTTTGGATCTGCTGAGTATAAGGGGCATTTGAGTGGAAACATTGGACAACAGCAGCTCTTTGACACAAGAGAGAGGTAAAGCTGAAGAGAGCAACACGAATACTCAGCACACCGATGAGAAATGAATAGGTGATGCGCTCACCCAGAGAAATGCAAACATTTAATGACTGTGAGAAAAGGCTCAACAAAGATGACTGAACAGAGAGCTCAGAGAACCAGAAAGGAAAACAGAAGTGTGATCTAAAGACCCTGAGAAAAGTGAGCGTTCCATCAGAGGCGGAGAAGTCGACTGTGTCAAAGGCGGCTGCAGTAGGCAATCCTGAAAATGGCTCTGAGTGATGTCTACCTTTGCTTCTTGCTGTTGCGTAATCTTCGTTTGCCTGTGCTGGACCCGGGACTCCCTTCCAGTGAACAGTACACCGAAGAAGTCATGCAATGTCACTTCCCAGGCGAGATCACAAAAAAAAGGACTAGTAACTCCCTCCTCATCCACAGACCCCCTCAATCAAGGAGAGACCGGTACCATGTTGCTAGGGCAACGTTACACAGAGACCCAAATGGCATAGAGACTGACTTCTCCATCCAACAGCCAGCAAGGACCTCAGGCCAGCCAACAGTGATGCAGCTGAGGTGGAAGCAGACCCTCCCTCAAGTGGAGTGCTGAGATGACCAGTCCTAGTCAACATCTGACTGCAGCCTCCTGAGTGACCCTGAGTCAGACACACGAAACCCAGATGCCTGACCCCAAGAAACTATGAAACAGCAAATGTTCGATGTTTTAAGTTAAGTTTGGGGGTAATTTATTGCATACCAAAGGACTATTAATATGGCTGCTAAGAGATTAAATAAATGGAAAGAAAAACAGCTAGGGCATTTAAAGAAAGACATTGGTAATCCAAGTAACACAGTTTCAGTGAAACTATGGAGACAGAACCGGACAGAAATAGAGAAGAAAAACTGCAGGTGAAGAAATGGAAACATAAAGCAAATGCAGACAACTCTCTCAACAAAGTCTGGCTGAAAAGCAAAGAACAGAAGCCAGCTTAAAGCAAGAGACAGAGAAAGTATGAGCGAAGAATCTGTTAAGATGAGAGAGGATTCTCTNTTTTTTTTTTTTTTAAAAAGCATTAACCGGGTGTTCCCTGGTGGTCCTGTGGTTAGGACTCTGGGCTTGCAATGCAGGGGACCCAGGTTCAATCCCCGATCAGGGAAGTAAGATCCCACATGCCGCACAGCGTGGCCAATAAATAAATAAATTTAAAAAATAAAAAAATAAAAAAAAATAAATAAAATAAAAAGCATTAACCACATAAACACTAACTGGATTACACTAAAATTAAGAAGCTTGTTCCTCAAAAGACACTGTTAGGGGCTTCCCTGGCAATCCAGTAGAGGCTTCCCTGGTGGCTCAGACAGTAAAGAATCTGCCTGCAATGCAGGAGATGTGGGTTTGGTCCCCGGGTCAGGAAGATTCCCTGGAGGAGGGCATGGCAACCCACTCCAGTATTCTTGCCTGGAGAATTCCATGGAATGGAGGAGCCTGACGGGCTACAGTCCACGTGGTCGTGAAGATTCGGACACGACTGAGTGACTAACACTTACACTTACTGGCGACCCGGTGGTTAAGAATCCACCTTCTGATGCAGGGGATGTGGGTTCAATCCCTGGTTGGGGAACTAAGATCCCACATGCCGCGAGGTAACTAACACTACACATATTTCTGGGAGTGTCATTTAACAAATGAAGGAACCCCAGAGAAGAGCAGGAACCACACATGTTTAGTTTTGGATCTGCTGAGTATAAGGGGCATTTGAGTGGAAACATTGGACAACAGCAGCTCTTTGACACAAGAGAGAGGTAAAGCTGAAGAGAGCAACACGAATACTCAGCACACCGATGAGAAATGAATAGGTGATGCGCTCACCCAGAGAAATGCAAACATTTAATGACTGTGAGAAAAGGCTCAACAAAGATGACTGAACAGAGAGCTCAGAGAACCAGAAAGGAAAACAGAAGTGTGATCTAAAGACCCTGAGAAAAGTGAGCGTTCCATCAGAGGAGGAGAAGTCGACTGTGTCAAAGGCGGCTGCAGTAGGCAATCCTGAAAATGGCTCTGAGTGATGTCTACCTTTGCTTCTTGCTGTTGCGTAATCTTCGTTTGCCTGTGCTGGACCCGGGACTCCCTTCCAGTGAACAGTACACCGAAGAAGTCATGCAATGTCACTTCCCAGGCGAGATCACAAAAAGAAGGACTGGTAACTCCCTCCTCATCCACAGACCCCCTCAATCAAGGAGAGACCGGTACCATGTTGCTAGGGCAACGTTACACAGAGACCCAAATGGCATAGAGACTGACTTCTCCATCCAACAGCCAGCAAGGACCTCAGGCCAGCCAACAGTGATGCAGCTGAGGTGGAAGCAGACCCTCCCTCAAGTGGAGTGCTGAGATGACCAGTCCTAGTCAACATCTGACTGCAGCCTCCTGAGTGACCCTGAGTCAGACACACGAAACCCAGATGCCTGACCCCAAGAAACTATGAAACAGCAAATGTTCGATGTTTTAAGTTAAGTTTGGGGGTAATTTATTGCATACCAAAGGACTATTAATATGGCTGCTAAGAGATTAAATAAATGGAAAGAAAAACAGCTAGGGCATTTAAAGAAAGACATTGGTAATCCAAGTAACACAGTTTCAGTGAAACTATGGAGACAGAACCGGACAGAAATAGAGAAGAAAAACTGCAGGTGAAGAAATGGAAACATAAAGCAAATGCAGACAACTCTCTCAACAAAGTCTGGCTGAAAAGCAAAGAACAGAAGCCAGCTTAAAGCAAGAGACAGAGAAAGTATGAGCGAAGAATCTGTTAAGATGAGAGAGGATTCTCTTAAAGTGATGATTAAAAAAAAAAAGCCGCCACTCGGGTGGGGAAATACACTCACAAGGAACTTCACTCTATTACCAAAGAACTCTCAAGGTGCTCAGTACCTCTGCCTTCACGGAGAACTGGCTCTTCCAGGAGGCTCTTCCCACGCAGTCCCCTCAAGTGGAGGCCGTGAAGACGCTCACATGCCACGTCCGCTACCGGGAAACGAGGCTGGTACCCTCCTTTCTTCCACGGCCACCTCCAGACCACTATTTCTGAACCCTCGTATAAAAATCCTGTGAGTGTGACGTCCACACTACTCAGCAACACAGTCTCTTCCACCCCCGCCTCTTCACCAGCAGCTAGTGATGACCTGGACATGCTCCACGCTCAGGGAGGGTAGGCGGGCCACTGGCTCTCATGGCCACTACCTCCTGCGCCATTCCAACACTACACACACGGATGAGGTGTCCATCTAACACCAGCTCCCCTAATCCATCATCTTCAGTGAGCAACTCTCTATTCTCTGGGGAGGGCCATTGATAGCCAGTTGTGACTTCACTTAATTGTACCATTATCCATTCAGTCATCAAATATTTAGTAAGCATCTATTATTTGCTCAGTAGAGAACATGTGACAGTCCCTATTCCCATGAAATCTACAACATAATTTTTCATATTTCCCACAAAGACAACATGAAAAGATCTAGCTGAAGTCTAGACACGTTACAACTACCACATTTCCTTCATCTGTCTAGGAGCCATGTCAATTCTAGGAAACTACAGCGTTATTTTCTGATGTGACCTAGTAAACCCATGCTATAATCCACCCCCTGGTGAGGCTTCTAAAACTACTTTTTAACTTTTAAAAATTATCGACTCTATAATACTGACACAATTCAATATGAGATTCCTCAGCCTTTAAGTGTATATCTGTGTTGCCCAGGATAGTCACAGGAGCTATTTAAATTAATTGTAATATAATTAACAATACAGCCTGTCAGTCACACTGGCCACATTTCAAGTGTTCAAAAGGCCCATGAGGGGACTTTCCTGGTGGTTTGGTGGTTAAGACTTTGCCCGGCAATACAGAGGATACAGGTTCTATTCCTGTTGGGGAAACTAAGATCCCATGTGCCTCAGGGCCAAAAAACCAAAACATAAAAAACAGAAGCAATGTTGTAACAAATTCAATGAAGACTTTAAAAATGGTCCACATCAAATAATCTTTAAAAAAGAAAGGCACGCGTGACTAGTGGCTCCTGTTTTTGACAGTGAATCAGAGAACATTCCTATCATCACACAAAGATCCGCTGAACAGTGCTGGACTCAAGTTTTGGGTAGTTACTTCCTTCTTCCCAGAAAAAAAAAAAAAAAATTAAATGACAGGTCATTTTCCTGAGCACTCTCTGAGGCTCCTAAAAATGACAGGTCATTTTTCCAGTCTCCTGAGCACTCTCTGAGGCTCCAAAATATCATAACGAATTCCATTTTTCAGGATCATTGTCACATTATCAAAACCACCACCCCAATGTCATCGTCANTCCTAAAAATGACAGGTCATTTTTCCAGTCTCCTGAGCACTCTCTGAGGCTCCAAAATATCATAACAAATTCCATTTTTCAGGATCATTGTCACATTATCAAAACCACCACCCCAATGTCATCGTCAGGGCAGCTGGATTTAGAGTACTCACTATATTCCACGCTTTATAAGCACTATCTCATTTATTTGTCACGATAATCACATCGGATAGGACTATTATTCTCATCCTACAGATGAGAAAATTAACTGAGTTTTAGACAATAAAGTAACTTACCCAAAGTTCTATAGCTAAGAAGTGACAGCAATCCACAGTTTAAGCAAATTAATACTGTAATTATTTTGCTTTTTTAAGACAGCACACCTTTTCAAAGAAAGGAGAAGTGATGCCCATACCACTCAACATTCCAGCCAGGTCAGACCATCTTCATATCACTCACCTGCCTTATCACATTCTTGCCTTTGGGTCCTGCACACGTTGCTTCCTCGGCGTGCATCCTTTTCATCTAGCCAAATCGTGCTTATCCTTAAGAGATCTCATCTTAGATCTTCCTACAGTCCTATCAGGGATCCATCCTATAAGCTGACGTAGGACCCTGGATGTCACCTATCGAAGCACTTAACACAGCAGACCACAGAAGCCTGTGAACTTTTCCTCTTTTCCCACTACAACGAAACTCCTTGCTGAGGTTCGATCCCTGTTCAGGGAACCAGATCCCATCTGCCACAACTAAAAGACTCGCAACCAAGTAAATAGATACTAAAAAAAAATTGCTTTTAAAAAGAAAATATTAACAGTACACACTAAAGGGCTTCACTGCCATTTAACTGGAAATAAAGTAATTCACATTTTCCCCACATACTATGCAAAGCAATACTTAAAAACCAAACGTCAGGGAATGACCGCCAGTGAGTTTGGGACTTCTTTTGTAGAGGATGAAAATGTTCTAAAACTGATCATGGTGATGAAAGTACCCTCCCCAAAAAACTTAAACTGTACACTTTAATGGGTGAATTGTATGGTATGTGGATTATCCCTCAATAAAGCCATTATTTTAAAAAAAGAAGTCTGTGGGTAGTTAAGACTTCAATTATAAAAACAAATATTAAGCCTGTGGAAAAAAATACCTGGAGGATGAAATACTTGTTATTTTTATGCAATTTTAAAACAGTTTACTGCACAAAATTTCACTGGTTAGGAAAAACAAGAAACTGAAAAGTGTCTGCCTTCAGGAACAACTGAATGGAGAAGAGACTTATTTTCTTCCCTGTGTATTTTCATAACTTCTGACTTGATACATGTGTTTAAAAAAATAAGTGTATAAATGATCAATAACAATAACGTCATACCTCTCCTCGAAGTGAAGGCTGCTCAGTCGTGTCCGACTCTCTGTGACCCCATGAACTATACAGTCCATGAAACTCTCCAGGCCAGAATACTGGAGTGGGTAGCCTTGCCCTTCTCCAGGGGATCTTTCCAACCCAGGGATAGAACTCAGGTCTCCCCCCATTGCAGGCAGGTTCTTTCCCAGCTGAGCNCGATCAATAACAATAACGTCATACCTCTCCTCGAAGTGAAGGCTGCTCAGTTGTGTCCGACTCTCTGTGACCCCATGAACTATACAGTCCATGAAACTCTCCAGGCCAGAATACTGGAGTGGGTAGCCTTGCCCTTCTCCAGGGGATCTTTCCAACCCAGGGATAGAACTCAGGTCTCCCCCCATTGCAGACAGGTTCTTTACCAGCTGAGCCACAAAGGAAGCCCTCTCCTTAGTACAAGTATAAACTCCCAGGCTGCATATTTTGTTCTGAAAAGAATAAAGTATGAAATATATATTTTTAAAATATATATGATTTCATTTTAAATATAAAATGTATATTTATATATGATTTACAACATATAAATCATAAATGATCTATATATAATTTAAATATATATATTTATACATATATTTATTTTAAATCAATCCAAGGAAGTAAAAAACTGATTCTTCCATTTGCCTCCAACTCACACTAAAAAGCATTTAGTCATCTCTCTGTTATTAGACATCAGGCAGAATTCTTTCCTGCCCAACAATCTGACACATCTTTAAACAATGGCACAGTTGATCATTCCCTCCTCCTCGAAAACTTCCTTTCCTTCATTTCCAGTACATCACACTCTCCTGGTTTTCCTTCTACCTCAATGGCCTCTTATTAATCTCCTTTGCTGAGTTCCTCTTCATTTCCCCAGAAGGTATCCCAAAGGTAAGTTCTATGAAGGTTAGAATGTTAGTCAGTGTTGTTCACTACTATATTCCCAATGGCTAAAAAATGTACCCAGAACCATACTCAAAAAATAACTGTTGAATGAATAAATGAATGAGCCAGCACCCCAAAGGCTCACATTTTGAAAAAGCAAGTCATAGAAATAAACTGTATTACACATAACCTTTACACTTAATTTATTTTATTACATTTTATGTCTGAAAATCCATAATCAATACACTGTGTTATTTGATTAGCCAAAATACTTCACTCCATCAACATTTTTGTCACAGTATGTGCAAAACACATTCAATAGCTCTTATACTGTCTCTAAAAGCATAAATGTAGCATAGAAAAAGAACAATTGTTGCTTTAACAATCTTCACTTTTCGTTTCAGTATTAAAGTTGACCTAACAGACTGACATACTTATCTGACTTTAGTAATTTTTTAAAAAGGGAGGGGGGGAATACCCCAGTAGACTCAACAAAGATATCACAGTAATGACTAGTAAATGACACTTCGTAAAAATAAAACATACTGGTTTTCTCAGGCATAAGAAATCCTAAAGAGAAATAAATCACCCTACACTTTTCCCAAATTATATGACTGCACTTCAATAAGGAGAACCACATCCCACCGTCAACCATGGAAATGTCATTTTAGCAAAATACACAGTTTCACCTGGTATCTCAGTTCACATCTGTCCCCATATATACTCAATTAAGTCAAAGTATAATATGAAAGCCAAAACCAGATATGTGAATTTTAATCTTTCCAAGTGACTAATCCAGTATCAAAACCATTATTATATCAACTTACAATTTGACTTGTCTGAATAATTAAATCTTTTGTTTATAATTACAAATTGGACCACACCTATTTTCACTTAATAGCTATTATATCATCTGTTTCCTATAAATTTCTTCAAGTAGAAGTATTTGCTGGAGGATGATAGTCTGCTCATTAAGTAGGCATGTTAAAAAAGGCAACCACTGACACTCACCCTGTATATTTCTCTCTTGGGTTACAGGAAAGCACTTCTCTGGCTATGTTCCCAAATAAATTGAATAAGCCTTGGGAAAGTCACTGCTTAAATTCCATTTCATGACGGTTTCTCTTCCTCCATAAATGAATTATTGAGAGTCATGCCTACTTCCATCTATTACATAATGCATGTCCATCTTAGGGCCTGTTTTCTGAGCAAGAAATAGCTTAAATGATATTAACTGACAGGTAAGGCCAGGGAGTTCTGTAATCTGATGGGGAGCAGGAATCCAGAAAAGGCGATTCTGATTTAATGTGCTAAGTTGTGAAACACTGCTGTGAAGAACCTTTACTCTTAGTAACATCTCCCTATGCAGTTACAGACACATGCTCCCAAAAACATTTCAAGAGCACCTGACTTTAAGAATGTTTCTCAAAAATGTAGGGACCTACCAAAAAATTTTATTCCACTTTAAGTGTCTAATAAAGACATGCAATTGAGAAACTTCAGAAATCTCCCATAATTATCAAACGCAAAACAGCTGTCAAGATCTACTAAAAACTGAGTTGCAAAAGACAGTTGTGCTTTACAACATTTAAGTATGTTTCATTAGTGCCAACAGGAACGTGCAAATTGTTCATTTCATCCATCCAAAGCAGTCAACCACACCACCTGCAACTCCTCAGAAACGTGACTTCCAAAGGAACCACCTGATCCTCGGGCCTCCTCTTAAGAGGCCAGGATAAAACCTGAAGATGAGGTATACAGGTCGTATAGGCACCAAAATAAATAAATAAAAGACTGGAAGATAACGCCTTTTAGATATTAAGTGTAAGGGGACCTATTACCTAATGTTGCTGCCAGAACTTAGTTGTCTAACCCAAGATCTCGGCTCCCCTTCAAGGGTGTAAAACTCCAAACCAGTCCACGCTCCACAATTTCCCCACCCTGGGCCAAAAGCTGAGGGAGTCCGATTCCCTCCTCAACCCCCACCCCACCAAAAGGGGGGGGGGGGGGGGGAGACCAAGCCCTAAGTAGAAACGTGAGACCTAGTGCAATAGCTTCTCCAACTGCCTCAAAGGCAACATCCACAGCTCATCTCCTTTCTGGAAGCCAACCCTTCATCTCCCATCTTACTACTTCACAGAAGAGACCAGAATTCTCGTCTCTTTCAACGCTGCATATCGGTACCCAAACCTCAGACCGACCTGACCGCACCCCAGCCTCCCGGGGCTCCCCGAGGCGTGCACGTCCCCACCTCGCCCGCAACATCACGCCTCTGAAATCGGCCGCCTGCAGCCCCCACGGGTCTCCGCCGTCGCCGCCCCCCAAGCCGGTCCAGGGCCACCCGCCGGTGGGCTGGGTGGGGCCGCCCTCCCGGACGTCCCATCCCCCCGGCAGGGCGCGGAGGGGGAGGGGTCCCCGCGCCTCACCTACGGCTCCGCCCTCCCCGGGGGCGCGCTGCCCGGACCCAGCCAGGGCCGTGGGGAGGAGCGGGCGCAGGAGAGCCGAGGGCCCTGGCGCCAGCGACGGGCGGGAAGCTCCAGGCGCCGCCCGATCCCGAGCTGCCGCCACCGCGGCCGTCTCACCCTCCTCTGGGCTGCCGATGCCGCTGCCAGCCCGGGCGCCGCCGCCGCCACTACCGCCGCCGCCACAGCTCGGCCCGGGCGCCCGACGTCACCGCGCCCCGCCCCCTGCGCGAGTCCTCAGCCCCGCCCCGGGCCGACGTCAGCACGAGCCCCGCCTCTGCCCGGCCGCGCCCGCTCGCCGTCCCGCAGCCTCCTGGGAGGGCGACTCGGCCGCGCGGACCTCGGGCGCCTTCCAAGGGGCCGGTGGGCTGGGGGATGGCGGGCGCGGGTGCACACGCGCGCACACTCCCCGCGCGGGGCGCTCGGCGTCTGTCTCCTTCCGCTTGCCGTAGGAGGCGGTGCGGCGCTGACAGTGGGCAGCCACTGCCGCCTCGGTGGACCGGTGCCGCGCAGCCGGTGCCCAGGTCTCCGGGGGCAGGTGAGTCTCCCGCCCCGAGGCCCTCGGACTATCCGCACCGCCCGGAGGCCCCGCCGGCGGCCTGTCCGCGGTTCACCTCGGCGGCCTTCCCTGTCCTCGCGGGTGCAGGCGGCCCCGCGTCGGCACCCAAGCGCTGGCAGGTTTCCTAGTCTGAGGAGCGCACCGTTACTGTGAGGCTGTAGGTAAGCTGTCGCCGCTCCAAGAGTGATGATGTGGGTTGTTTGCAGCCCCTGCCAGCGAGTGTTTTATCAGTAACTAAACACCTTGAGAACAGTTGAGTCATAGCAGCGTGAGCTCCCTCGTGGTCCCACCGCCACCTTCGCGCCCCTCAGGGTCCTCGCTCGTCACCGCCTCCCCCTCCGCCCAGCGTCGCCGTCCTCGGGTTCCCCCGGTCTCGGTCCTGCTACACCGTCGCCCCCTTCTGTACGATCAGGACTGCTGCCGGGGGACGGCGCGGTCCTGCCAAACCAAGTATTTGATTTTCTCAGACTCTTCACTCAGGGAAAGCCTGCCCTCTGTGACTCACGGTCCTCCTCACCTGACTGCCGATCCGCTTGTCCTGTAAACTCCCCAGCGATGTGAGGAGGTGGAAGGAAAGCAAAGTGGACTTCGTGCTATCTATCTGGTTTCCCCTCGCCCATCCTCTGCTTGTGTGACCTTGGGAAGATCACAGTACTTCTGGGTCCTGCTTTTCTTAACTGTAAAGTGGGGTGTGTACGAGATGTCCCAGGTTTATCGTCAAACCCTGAAATATGTGGGTTTGAAGAGTGGAAGATGCTAAGTTAAGCATTGTTCTGCCTACACAGGAATACTGTCCACATCACAGGCTTAGAAAATTTTTTGGTTTCTCTTTTTTGTCATTCCACTGTTCTTGTTTCTTATTCCCTACTCTGCCCTACATATCCTTTTTTTTTTTCTGTAATCTACATTTAAGTTGTTGTTTTTTCTTTTGGCCACCTCACACAGCATTCGGAATCTTAGTTCCCTGAGCAGGGATGGAACCCATTCCCCCTGCACTGGAAACATGGAGTCTTAACCACCGGACCACCAGGAAAGTCCCAGGGTTTTTTGGGTTTTTTTGTTTGTTTGTTTGTTTGTTTTTTCTTAATTAAAGCTGGCTGAGTACATTCTTTAATTGCCTCCTCTTCCTAAAACCCTGTTAAAATGCTCATAAAGAAATGAAAAATGATACAAACCAGTACAGAACAGAAAACGGGAAGGGAGGGAGCCACCAAATTTTTGTTGTTATTAATTTTACACCGAGAAAGTGAGTGTGGTCTGATTAAACAAAATGGAAGAAACCATAGTTTGGAATAGGTGTAGGGAATGAGTACTGCAGTTGAGGAAGGAGGCCTAGCAGCCAGAAGTGATTTAAAGAAACTGAAATTTGGAGTCATTGGCACAACAGACCAAGAGTGAGAAGCAGGGATGAAAACAAGGAAACTAAATAAAGGTTTCTATGTAGAACAGCAGTACCCCAGCCCTCCCCACCCCATACCTCAGATACAATAGCTAGGCATTTATCCCAGGCTAAAAGTCAAGTTCTTATAATCTCTGGGGAGCATTTAATGACTAAGAGTAAAGCATTCTTTATTCTGGCACAATAGCCAGCTTCCTACCCACTCACCCTAGAGTGAAGTTGGCAAGACCCTCCCAAATTCTAAAGATTCGTCATCAGTGTCCCAACTATTTCATCTTAGATATGAACAGATAACCAAGGGCTGTTAGGTAATTAAGGGAAGTCTCCAACTTGGGGCTGACAGAGGAGAAAATGTAACCATAGAGGAAAAAGACACTTCAGAGAACTTAAAAAAATCTAGTATGCTCTCAACTTATTACAGCTATTAAACAAGGATAATATATTCATATAAGTTAACACTCCAGCAACAAAAAGTAAATCCTAAATTGGAAATAAGAAACTGCCGAAATTGTAAATTCAAAGTTATGACCAACCTAGATAGCATATTCAAAAGCAGAGACATTACTTTGCCGACTAAGGTCCGTCTAGTCAAGGCCATGGTTTTTCCTGTGGTCGTTTATGGATGTGAGAGTTGGACTGTGAAGAAAACTGAGCGCCAAAGAATTGATGCTTTTAAAGAACTGTGGTGTTGGAGAAGNCCAATTTGGAGCCAGTCCATTCTTCCATGTCCAGTTCTTGACCTGCATACAGGTATTTCAGGAGTCAGGTGAGGTACTCTGTTATTCCCATCTCTATCAGAATTTTCTACAGTTTGTTGTGATCCACACAGTAGAAGGCTTTAGCATAGTCAATGAAGCAGATATTTTTTCTGGAATTTTCTTGCTTTTTCTATGATCCAGCAGATGTTGGCAATTTGATCTCTGGTTCCTCTGCCTTAGAGGCGTGTGGTCTAAAATCAAGGTGACAGCAGGGCGTTGTTCCCTCTAAACAGGAGGGGGCATCCTTTCTGCCCTTCCCTTGTTTCTGGTAATCTGCTGGCTGTCCTTGGCATTCCATGGCTTGCATCTGTGGCACTGCACTGTCTGCCTCCCATCTGTGTATCTGTCTTTTTTCCTCTGCTGATAAGGAACTCAGATATATTGGATTAAGGGCCCACCCTCCTCCAGTACAACCTTACCTTAACTTATTGTGTCCAAAACAAGGTCTCATTCTTAAACACTGGAGGTTAGGACTTTAACCTGTCTTTTTGAGGAATACAGTTCAACCTATAACAGAAGATCAAATAAAAGATCAACTCACTTACAAAGGAATAGTAATTAGACTGATGGCAGACTTATGAACACACAAGAGAAGCCAGAAGATAGTAGAATAATGCCTCCAAGTGCTGACAGAAAATAACTGTCATCAGAATTGTGTCTCCAGTAACACTTAATGGACAAGATTAAGGACAGAATAATGAGTTTCAAATAAACAAAAGCACATGGTTGAAGCCCTTGTTAGCAACTAATCTTCATTAAAGGAAAATTTAAATGATAATTCAGAGAAAAATAATCCTAGAAAAGGGTTTGAAAGATAGCAAGATGATGATCAGAAAAATTTGTGAACATGTATGTATGTAACCAGACACTATTTGTCTGTTACTTCCCAAAACTGACTGAAGAAGTAGTAGAAGTCTGAATGTTCCTTTAAAGGAAAAGAAGTTTGGTTGGTAGTAAATCAGTCAAGAATCTTCCACTTAAAAAAATGTCCAGAATGTTTTATAGATCTGTTTCTTGGAAATATTCAAGGAAAAGTTCATTTTAAACTTATTCCAAGTCTTCTAGAGAATTTACTCCCCCCAAAAAATACAGTGAGAGAAAACTCTCCACTCCAACTCATTTAGTGAAGTTATCAAATATTGATACAAAAGCCAGACAGGGATAGTATAAGAACATTAAATTACAAAGCAATCATATGAAGAAAGGTGCAAAGATGTTAGTAGCAAGCTGATAAAATGTATTTAAAAAATAGTATAACTAAGTTGATTTTACCCAAGTGTACAAATGTGAATTAGTATTAGAAAATCAATGCAATTTACCATAATATATTGAAATCTTATCAATAGATGCAGAAGAAATATTTTTATGACAAAACTTAGCAAAATGATTATGAAGGAAAGCTATAATAAAAAGCTACAAATGTGTATAGCAAACTATTTTTTTGATGGAAAAACACAAAAAGCATCTCTTTAAATTTAGGGACAAGACACAGCCACTGTTGACACTTCATCAGTGTTCTGTCCTCATCCTAACTAGATACTAACACAGGAAAGGAAATTTATAAGGATAATAAAGGAAGAGATGTAACTACTATTATTCACAGATGATATGATTGTCATCTTAGGGTTTTCCGCATTAAAAAATTGACAGACTAGGAACTTCCCTGTCAGTCCAGTGATTAAGACTTCATTCTTGCACTACAGGTTCAATCCCTGGTTGGGGATCTAAGATTGCATACGCTGTGTGCTATGGCCAAAAAAAAACACACAAAATTGACAGACTGAAATCAGACTTACTAAAATAATTTAGTACTGTATCTAGCTAAAAGATAAATATACAGAATCAAGCATATTCTACACCCCAATTAGAAAATCTAGTTTTAAAAAATGATGACCTGAGAAAAATACATATGCATGACCCATAAACATATTACTGCAGATGGTGAATGCAGCCATGAAATTAAAAGACACTTTCTCCTTGGAGGAAAAGCTGTGAAAAACCTAGGCAATGTAATAAAAAGCAGAAATAGCACTTCGTCAACAAAGGTCCATATAGTCAAAGCTATGGTTTTTCCAGTAGTCATGTATCAGTGTGAAAATTGGACCATTAAGAAGTCTCAGTGATGAAAAATTGATGCTTTCAAACTGTGGCATTGGAGAAGACTCTCGAGAATCCGTTGGACAGGAAGACGATCAAACCAGCCAATCCTAAAGGAAATCAACTCTTAATATTCATTGTAAGGACTGATGTTGAAGCTGAAGCTCCAATAACTTAGGCCACCTGATTCATTGGTCTATTCATTGGGAAAAAACCCTGATACTGGGAAAGACTGAGGGTGGGAGGAGAATGTGACAACAGAGGATGACATGTTTGGATGGCATCACCAACTCAATGGACATGAGTTTGAGCAAATTCTGGGAGTTAGTGAAGGACAGGGAAGCCTGGCATGTTGCAGTCCATGAGACTGCAAAAAGTAGGACATGACTGAGAACTGAACAACACAAACATGTGAGAAGCTGCAACTTATGATAAAAGAAATGTAAATTAGAAGCACAGTGAAATATCTCTCATTAATAGTTTGGGAGAAGTTCAAAAGCTTGACAACACTCTGCGGGTGTGGCAGTGAGGAAAAAAAAACAAAAGAGACCCTCATACACAGCTGGTAAGTCTATAGAATGGTGCAACCCCTCAAAGGGGTCGTTAAGAATTATCAAACCTACCTGTGTGTACCTTTTAATTCAGCTGTCCATTTTCTAGGGATTTACCCTGAATAGGCACCTCCACAGACATTACACAACATACACATAAGGTTACCTACTCGGGCTTTATTAGTAGTAGTAAAACATTGGAAACATAGTCAGTCAGTTCAGTTCAGCCGCTCAGTCGTGTCCGACTCTTTGCGATCCCATGAATCGCAGCATGCCAAGCCTCCCTGTTGATCACCATCTCCGGGAGTTCACTCAGACTCACGTCTATAGAGTACGTGATGCCATCCAGCCATCTTATCCTCGGTCGTCCCCTTCTCCTCCTGCCCCCAATCCCTCCCAGCATGAGTCTTTTCCAATGAGTCAGCTCTTCACACGAGGTGGCCAAAGTACTGGAGTTTCAGCTTCAGCATCATTCCTTCCAAAGAAATCCCAGGGTTGATCTCCTTCAGAATGGACTGGTTGGATCTCCTTCAGTCCAAGAGACTCTCAAGAATCTTCTCCAACACCACAGCAAATATAATAACCTATAATGGAAAAGGATCTGGAAAAATATACATACATGTGTATAAATATATATTAACTTTTACCGTATATCTGAAACATTGTAAATCAACTGTACTTCAATTTATAAAAATACAGGGGTAAAAACAAATGAGAAAGATTTCCGTTGACTGATAAACAAGTGCTGTATAGGATACGTTGTTAAGTGCAAAAGAGCGTATAGTATGCTATCTTTTGTGTAAGAAAAAAAGGAAGTGTTTGCTTATTTTCCTGAAAAGAAACAGGAGGGATAAACCATATATTAATTGTTAGCTATTTAGTATGGTAAACCATATATAAATTATCTCCTGTATAAGCCTTCTAGGGCTGCCATAACATACCACAGCCTGAGTGGCTTAAACAACAGAAACTTTCTCAAAGTTCTGAGGTTGGAAGCCCAGAACGAGGTGCCAGAAAAATTTAGTTTCTGGTCAGGCGTCCTTTCCTGGCTTGCAGATGGCCTCCTTGCTGTGTCCTCACTTGGCCCTTTCCCCGTGCAAGTGCACAAGGAGGGAGAGAGTGCTCGGTGTCTCTTCTCTTAAGGACACCAGTCTTCTCTGATCAGAGACTCACCCATATGATCTCATTTAACCTTAGTTTCCTCTGTAAAAGCCTAGTTTCCAAATACAGTCACATTAGGGATTCCTGCTTCACCATACACATTTTGGTGGTGGTTTAGTCGCTGAGTTGTGTCCAACTCTTGCGACCCCGTGGACAGTAGCCTGCCAGGCTCCTCTGCCCATGGGATTCTCTAGGCAAGAATACTGGAGTGGGTTGCCATCTCCTTCTCCAGGAGATCTTCCTCACCCAGAGATTGAATCCGGGTCTCCTGCATTGCAGGCAGATTCTTTGCCAACTGAGCTATGAGGGAAGCCCAGCTCATTTTGGAAGCCCAGTACACATTTTGGAGGAACACAAATCTGTAAGTTACCTCTGGGATTTGAGTGGAATGGATGGATATAGTAATGAGATTTCTCGGAGCATATCATTATTTATAAAGTTTTACATTTTTAGTCACATAAGTGGTTTACATATTTTAAATATAAGTTCAAAAAACAATGAAGCAAATGAACCTAATTTTATCAAATTGACATGTAACTACATTGACAAAAGTTTCATTGAAGTCACTTTTGAGCATAGTGTTCTTATGTACACCCTGGTAGATAGTCTAACAGCTACAAAGAAATTTTGAAAGTTACTTCAGTTTGTTATTGGTAGCATCAGTGGAATAGCAGTTCTGAAACTAGTTTATCTTTTGTAGAACAGAGCAAACGAGTGACTATACTGATGTCATTATGTGAGGTAGGAAGTTCACATGTGGAATGGGGGAAGGGGAAGAGGAACCCTGCAGTGGGATTTGGATTGAAGATGTCCATGTGAACTGATTTTCCCCCGGACCTGTCTGCTCAAAGGGTCTGCAAGCAAAGAAGTTCCAGTAGCAGGGACGACGCAACAAGAGCCAGGTGATACCTGCACACACTGTGGGATGGGTTACAGGAGAGGAATCCCAAGTTAGGAAGCTCCAGGTTTTTATAACAGGTGGCATGCAGACATGCCTGAGTTTTGCCTTATGCCTTATAGATATTACCTTATTATACTGGATAATAATAATCTTGTCTGGTGGGATACATTACCTCTAGCCTCCAAGGCTACTCACTGTCAACTTTAAAAATAAGATAGGTCATTATGTCACCAGCAAAATGAGTTTATTTGGGAATAGCTAGAGGAGTTGCATGGAGAAGGCAATGACACCCCACCCCAGTACTCTTGCCTGGAAAATCCCACGGACAGAGGATCCTGGTAGGCTGCAGTCCATGGGGTCACAAAGAGTCAGACACAACTGAGCGACTTCACTTTCACTTTTCACTTTCATGCATTGGAGAAGGAAATGGCAACCTACTCCAGTGTTCTTGCCTAGGGAATCCCAGGGACAGGGGAGCCTGGTGGACTGCCGTCTATGGGATCGCACAAACTCAGGCATGACTGAAGTGACTTAGCAGCAGCAGTAGCAGCAGAGGAGTTGAAATTCAGGAATGCAAGCTCTGGCAAATCATGGGCATCAGAGAACAAAGGAAGGGAACCTGCTTTTGTAGAGAAACCGGGGTTAGGAGGGGCTGTTTAAATGAAAGTTCACCGGAGGAAAGTAAGAGTTCAGGGTGGCGCTAATTCCTCACTGACTGAGCTGCAAGAGCTTTCCACTGGATGGGCTTGCTGGGCGAGACGAAAATTTTCTTTCCTCCAGCTAGGCCGTAGAGGGACCTTCTTGCTGGAGATGCAAATAGGTCTGTCCTATTTGGGGTACTTGACAAGGAGTGTTAGGGCACGAGAGTTCCCTCTAAAGAACTTCCTGACTAATTGTAGTTGAGGTTTCCTGTGTTAATTTTCACATAGTTACTCAAATACTTTGAAAAGATAATTCAAAAGGACAATTTGTGGCTCTCCGCTCACAAGTCATGAACAAACATGAAATCATTGAGAACTGTCTCCCAGTAGCCAGTTTATGGATCATTCTACAAAGCAACTGGTCATAGTTCATTAAAAATATTGCTGTCTGGACTTCCCTGGTGGTCCAGTGGATGAGAATCCACCTGCCAAAGCTGGAGACACGAGTTCAATCCCTGGTCTGGGAAGACCCCACATGCTGCAGAGCACCTACGGCCATGCGCCACGACCAGAGAAAGCCCGCACAACGACAAAGACCCCCTGCAGTCAATAATAATGAAATAAAAGCATTTTAAAATATTGATGTCCAAGCGAACACTGTTAGTGTCCCGCCCACATTCCCTCAACGTTCTACCTCAGTGTGCTGTCCTGGTGTCTCTCTTCCAGATTTTGCATTTCTTTGCCTGAGTGTTTTTTGCCTGAGCTTCTGCCTAAGGCTGGTGGAGAGTCAGCTCCTTTAGGAGCAGCTTGTGACCAGTGACTGATGACAGTTAGAACACAGATTACCCCAGGTCCCTTGCCTTCTGTGGGGTGACTCTGAGGCACAGGTTATAACTAACTCCCTGAGTTCCCCAACAGTAGAAAGCAGCTTCCTTCCATCATAACTGGCTTGATGACACATCCTATTGTTTGGTCTCTTTCCGTGTCTCGCTTACCTGTAACATTACTGGTGTCTCCTGAGTTTACCTCTCAAATAAACTACTTCCAGTTGAATCTTTGTCTCAGGTCCATTCTGGTAAACTCAAAATAAGACATGTCCCTGTGGAAATGTCAAACATGCAGTCAGATATGAGTCAGGAATTCAGAGGAGAGGTTCACACAGTTTGTGGGTCGTTAGCAGAAAGATGGTATTTGTTCCAGTTATCTGTTGCAGAAAGAGAGATTACCCTAAAATTTTGTGGCTGAAAACAGCCACTTGTTTTTTTTTGTAACTCACAATTTTGTAGATCAGAAATTCAAGCCTGTCAGCCAGGCAATTCTTCTGTTCCACATGACATCACCTGAGGTTAGTCATTACATGGTATTCAGCTGCCTCTGCAGGTAAAACTGTGAGCAGAGATAGGAAATCAAAGATGTGAACGGGGATGAAGTCCAGGCTCTGAAACTTCCAATAGTAAGAGGCCAGTGAGCTAAGGAAGAGCCAGCAGCAGAGAGTGGGCACTGCCTGCATTGTATGCTGCTGATAAATCAACACACATTAAAAACACATTGTGAACATCTGTTGGGACCCAGAGATATTGAATAATGTCCTCCAAACTGAGAAGGAACTTCGAGATCAAAACACAAAGGAGGCAACCCCATAAAGTGCAGTCAGGAAGTTTATGTTGTCAACTTACAGGCATGGTCCTGTGGACCAGCATCCAGGGGCATTCACAGCTGCAGTCTCCATCACCAGCAGGGGTGCCAGGGACTGGAAGGGGCCAGGCTAAAAATAGAACCTGCTTCCAAGTGGGAAGCACGTCCACAGTGATGGGAGCCCAGGGTGTTCCTTCCCCCAGGGGTATCTCGTGATCATTAACCACCTGCATCAGGACAAGGCATTCTTCCAGGTTCCATATCAGATGAGGGCAAGGGTAAATGTTGATAGGAAACTTAGAGGACTCGGATGCATTCCTCTGAGTGAACTGCAGCTCAGTCACATGGAATGGGGGTTGGGGGTAGGACTGGGGGCCCAAGATGGGGCTGACAAAATGGAGTCAGCATGGTCCAGCCACATGGCATCACATGGACCATGGCAAGAGCAGGTATTCAGTTGAGTCAGTCAGAAGTTTGATTAATTGGTTCAAGGGAGAATGGGATGGGTGGAAATAGAATTGTATTAGTGGTTCTTCAGAGAATTTCTATTATAAATAGGAATGGGGAGATGGGAGGTCAGCATTGTGTTCTCACGTCCCTTTCTCCTCTTCTAAGATTCCATCTGACGTCATCCACTTCTGCACTTCTGGTTTGGGACTTGTACATGGAGGTGTACTGTCTGGTGTGATAGCTTTGGATCCCCTTTTATTACCCCTTTATTATTTGCATAATGAGAAGATAACTAAACTTTAGTCATAAGTATCTCCTACAGCACTTTTTAACTCCCAAAGTTTCAGGGAGGAGAGGTATGCTGCTGCTGTTGCTAAGCTGCTTTAGTCGTGTTCGACTCTGTGTGACCCCATAGATGGCAGCCCACCAGGCTCTGCCGTCCCTGGGATTCTCCAGGCAAGAACACTGGAGTGGGTTGCCATTTCCTTCTCCAATGCATGAAAGTGAAAAGTGAAAGTGAAGTCACTGAATCATGTCCAACTCTCAGCGACCCCATGGATTGCAGCCTACCAGGCTCCTCCATCCATGGGATTTTCCAGGCAAGAGAAGTATGAGTATGGTTTTTTTAAATCATTATTTCACCATGCACAGTATTACCTAACTTTACCCATTATATTTGAAGTTTTTATACTTGATAAGTGTCCATATTTATGTGTAGGTGATTAAGGATTTGCCATAGTGAGGTTTATAGTTACAGTTTTATGTCAAATTAAGCAGGCACGAATAGTAGAAGGCATTAATAGCAGAGTCTCAGGTGCAACACAGTTCAGTTCAATTCAGATGCTCAGTCATGTCCGACTCTTTGCAGCCCCATGAACTGTAGTACACCAGGCTTCCCTGTCCATCAGCAACTCCCGGAGCCTGCTCAAACTCACGTCCATCAAGTCGGTGATGCCATCCAACCATCTCATCCTCTGTCATCCCCTTCTCCTCCTGTCTTCAATCTTTTCCCAGCATCAGGGGCTTTTCCAGTGAGTTCTTCTCATCAGGTGGCCAAAGTATTAGAGCTTCAGCTTCAGCATCAGTCCTTCCAATTAATATTCAGGACTGATTTCCTTTAGGATTGACTGGTTGGATCTCTTTGCAGTCCAAAAGTCTTCTCGAATGCCACAGTTCAAAAGCATCAATTCTTTGGTGCTCAACTTTCTTTATGGTCCAACTTTCACATCCATACACGACTATTGGAAAAACCATAGCTTTGACTAGACAGCCCTTTATCAGCAAAGTAATGTCTCTGCTTTTTTAATATGCTGTCTAGATTTGTCATAGCTTTTCTTCCAAGGAGCAAGCGTCTGTTAATTTCATGGCTGCAGTCACCATCTGCAGTGATTTTGGAGCCCCCCAAAATAAAGTCTGACACTGTTTCCATTGTTTACCCATCTATTTGTCATGAAGTGACCAGATGCCATTATCTTAGTTATTTGAATGTTGAGTTTTAAGCTATCTTTATCACTCTCCTCTTTCACCTTTATCAAGAGGCTCTTTAGTTCCTCTTCACTTTTTACCACAAGGGTGGTGTCATCTGCATATCTGAGGTTATTGATATTTTTCCCAGCAATCTTGATTCCAGCTTGTGCTTCACCCAGTCCAGCATTTTGCATGACATACTCTGCATATAATTTAAATAAGCACGGTGACAATATACAGCCTTGATGTACTCCTTTCCCAATTTGGAACCAGTCCGTTGTTCCATGTCCAGTTCTAACTGTTGCTTCTTGACCTGCATACAGGTTTCTCAGGGGGCAGGTAAGGTGATCTGACATTCCCATCTCTATCAGAATTTTCCACAGTTTGTTGTGATCCACACAAAGGCTTTAGCTTAGTCAATGAAGCAGAAGTAGATGTTTTTCTGGAATTCTCTTGCTTTTTCTGTGNGGGGCAGGTAAGGTGATCTGACATTCCCATCTCTATCAGAATTTTCCACAGTTTGTTGTGATCCACACAAAGGCTTTAGCTTAGTCAATGAAGCAGAAGTAGATGTTTTTCTGGAATTCTCTTGCTTTTTCTGTGATCCAGCGGATGTTGGCGATTTGATCTCTGTGGTTCATCTGCATTTTCTAAATCCAGCTTGAACATCTGGAAGTTCTCAGTTCACATACTATTGAAGCCCAGCTTGGAGAATTTTGAGCATTCCTTTGCCAGTGTGTGAGATGAGTGCTGGGGTCCATACTGTGTCTCAGTCTATCCTTGCCAGTTTCCTNTGCATTGAAACAGGGTGGTTCTGATACCAGCCGGCTCCATCTCAGAACACCTGTTTGGGTGTGAAATGATAATTATTGAAAGAACACAATATGGAGATTGCCCCTTGACAGCTGCTCTTGTGTTCTCAAAGCCTCTTACTTCCTTGTGAAGAAATAGGCAGTAGAATGCATAGGAAACCAGGGCTTATTATGTGTCCCGCCTGGGCTGAGACTCACACCTGTATATTGAATCTTCTAGTGTGTCAGCCCCTGCTGTGCAGCACACAGCAGTCAGCCAGTCATTGGTTAAAATGTCCCTTGTCTTATTCCAAGCACTAAGTTCACTTCTGCCAGAGCTTCATGAGGGTCAAGCAATGGGGGAAGGCTCCAGGGTTTGGGGAAGGAGTCGAGGGTTTCGGGAGACCTGCCAGCTCTCTCACCCCAGGATACCAATGGAGTAAAGACATGAAGGACCAGCAAGCTCTGAAAGTATTTTATTTTTTATTTTCATTTTTTAAATTGTTTATTTGGCTGTGCTGGGTCTTAGTTGCAGCATGCAGACTCTCAGTTTTGGCATGTGGGATCTAGTTCCCTGACCAGGGATCAAACCACGGCCTCCTGCCTTGGGAGTGCATGCAGTCTTAGCCACTGGACCAGCAGGGAAGTCCCTGGAAGTATTTTAGGTTGTTACCCACCCTCCTCCAGCTCCCTCCTTTCTGGCTTGAAAAGTGTGAAGATTCCATCATTTACACCAGATTGACAACCCAGGTAAGGAAAATCAGTTTTCATTATGGCTGGTTTAAATGTGTGCTTGCAGGCAGGTTCACAAAATCCATCAGCAATACTGGGAAGCAGAGAATTTGCACAACTTGCCAGAATGTGCTCCAAGTTGATAAAATAATCCTCTTGTTTTGAGGTATGATTCAACGTGGCCTGTCTCTACCATGAAGAATCAGGCTCAGGATAAAGTGTAATTATAAAATCCTGGAGCATCTTAGAAGGAAGTTGCTCGATAAACATCAGGTGCTTCACAATCTCAGTCATTGTGAGACTTGCAGAAGCATCAGGCTCCAGGTGTGGAGGTGACACTGAAAGCGTGAATGCCTCCAATGCCATAAAACTATATTTTTTATTATTATAAAAATAATACCTGCTTATTATGGGAGGATACAAAAATGTGTAAATTTAAAGAAAAATAATGTCACCTATATAGTCCCATGAAATTAAAAGATGCTTGCCCCTTGGAAGAAAAGCTATGATCAACCTAGACAGCATAATAAAAGCAGTGAGTGAGTGAGTGAAGTCACTCAGTCGTGTCCGACTCTTTGCGACCCTGTGGACTGCAGCCCACCAGGAGCCTCCGTCCATGGGATTCTCCAGGCAAGAATACTGGAGTGGGTTGCCATTTCCTTCTCCAAGAGATCTTCCCAACCCAGGGATTGAACCCAGGTCTTCCACATTGCAGGCAGACACTTTAACCTCTGAGCCACCAGGGAAGCCCCCATTAAAAGCAGAGACGTTACCAACACAGGTATGTCTAGTCAAAGCTATGGTTTTTCCAGTAGTCGTGTATGGATGTGAGAGTTGGACCATAAAGAAAACCGAGCGCCAAAGAATTGATGCTTTTGAACTATGATGTTGGAGAAGACCCTTGAGAGTCCCTTGGACTGCAAGGAGATCAAACCAGTCTGTCCTAAAGGAAATCAGTCCTGAATATTCATTGGAAGGACTGATGCTGAAGCTGAAACTCCAATACGTTGGCCACCTGATGTGAAGAACCCACTCATTGGAAAAGACCCTGATGCTGGAAAAGATTGAAGGCAGAAAGAGAAGGGGACAGCAGAGGATGAGATGGTTGCATGGCATCACCGACTCGAAGGATATGAGTTTGAGCGAGCTCAGGGAGTTGGTGATGGACAGGAAAGCCTGGTGTGCTGCAGTCCATGGGGTCGAAAAGAGTAGGACATGACTGAGTGAACTAAACTGAACTGATATAGTTCCATCCCCCAGAAAAGTTTGATGTTTCCTTTTCATCTTAAAAGTATAATACATAATACATATACAAAACTCGTATCATATTGTATTTACAGTATTTTAAAACTTTTACTTAAAATAGTTTCAAACAACACAAAGTTGCAAAAATAAGCACAACCACCTGCATTATCTGTGTTCTCTCCAGCTAGCTGTCCATCATATATTCATCTATCTGTAATTAAAGGGTGAGTTTCCTCTATCAAGGCTCTCTTACCCCTAAACACTTCAGTGTGTATTTCCTAAGGAAAAGGATTTTTCTCCTTTAACATGACCACAGTTGTCAGCCTAACAGATTCGTAAGCTTATGTTGATTTAAGAATTTAATCTATCATCCATATCCCAGTGTAATCAAGTGAAAAATGTTCTTTATGGCAGTTTTCCCTCCAGCACAGGATCCAGTCAAGAGTCAGGTGTAACTACATTTCATTTGTCAGATCTCTTTAGCCTTCCTGATCCTGGGATATTTTCATGTTGTTGTTAGTCCTTCAGTCGTGTCCGACTCTTTGCAACCCTATGGACTGTAGCCCGCCAGGCTCCTCTGTCCATGGGATTTCCCAGGCAGGAATACTGGCATGGGTTGCCGTTTCCTCCTCCAGAGGATCTTCCCAATCTGGGGATCGAACCTGTATCTCCTGCATTGGCAGGCGGATTCTTTACCACTGTGCCAGCAGGGAAGCCAAGAGATTTACATATTTATCTTTTGTGACACTGACGTTTGAAGAAAGCAGTGTCTCCACCCGGCTCCCTAGTACCCAGCTTTCCCCCTGTAACTGAATGTTCCTTCTTCTGCATTTGTCCAGGGTTTCTTTGTGATTCGACTGAGGCTAGCATTCTCCATTGGACGCCAAGTAGGTGGAGCTGTGTCCTCCTTGGGGTGTCACAGCTGGAGATGGTGCCCTGCTCTCCTCACTGATGACGCTAATCTGATCACCTAGTCACGGCCTGTGTTTGCCCAGTTTCTCCACTGTGCCATTACTGTTTGTTTGTTTCTGCTTGTTTTCCAGTCCTCCTTTGCACTTTATGTCTGTAGGGAGACAGTTTAGGATCATGCAAATATTCTGCTCCTCCTCTAAATCTCCCCTGAGATTTAGCATCCATTGATGACGCTTGCCTGCTTCAACCTTGACCATGATGGTTGCCAGATCCACTCTAGTGCCTCCTCAACATTTGCCAGTTGGCTCTTATCACTTTATTTTTTTTTAAATTGGTAAGGACTCATTAATTCTTCTCAATACAATTTCTCACACATCCAAAACAGTCAGATAATCTCAGCACCACTTCCCCCTGTGGACCCTTCACCTGGAGCTCTTCTCTTCTCCATTTTAGACCTGTGGTCTGCTGGCTGCCGCAAAGCTGCCTCCCTGAGATTCTCACTTCTTACCATCTAAGGAAGTTCATGCCTCTTTTTTTTTTTCCTGTCTTGGATCATGTTTCCTGAAACCTGCACCTTCCTCTTTCGTAGTTTCTTTCTATGCTTTGAAGACATTCTTCTCTAACCTTTTGAGAAAAGGCAGGCAACTTTTTTTTCTTTTGGAGCATATGTGTGTCTAAAAATGTCTTTGCTTTTTCTCTCACTTTATTGATAATTCGGGTATTGAATTCTGGGCTTGAAGTCATTTTCCCCGAGACTCCTGAGGACAGTCATTGCTTCAGCGTGTTTTAGCTTCTTCTATTTGCTGCACAGGAAGCCCAAAGCCAGTCTGATTCCTGGTTTTTTTCATGTAACCTGAGACTTTGTATATCAAGTTTTAGGCTTTCATTCTGCATATTTTCATTTAAGATCCTTGTTTCCTCTACCGCTTATGATCTAAAATTTCTCAGTGTAGCTCCTTGCTAATTTATCCCACTGAACTCAGTCTGAAGACCTATGTCTTTCAGGTCATACGAGGTTTTTTGGGTTTTTTTGTTCATTTCTTCCAGGTGTTTTCTTACTCTCTTTCTGAAACACATATTCCGATGTCGGACTTCCTTGATTAATGCTTTAATTTTCATATTGTTTCTCTTTTATTATCCATCTCAACCAACTTTCTGGGAGTTGTTTTTTTTTTAACTTTATCTTCTAAACTTACTAGTGACATTTTTATGTTGGGTGTTATATTTTAAGTTTCTAAATGCCTTCTTTATCTAATATATTTTTTCTTTTCTTTTTTTTTAGAGCATACTGTCTTGTGAACAGAATACATTAATCTTCTTATCCTATAATGTTATGTGTTTTTTTGGAAAAAATATTTTTGTTTTCCTTCTCTCTTGGGTTCCTTTTTCATTTAATAGTTTTTAATCTCAAAGATATTCCTTGTGATCCTTTACTGTCTTTATAGTTAAGAACAAGGTATTAAATCAGCGCATATGGAAGCTCTCTGATTTGCCTCACTGTAGGCAAGCTTTTTAAAAAATATTTTAATTCAAAAATTTGAAACTGCAATAAGATACACATATTTACCATCATAATATTTTCAAGTGTACATCTCAGAAGTGTTAAGGACACTCACATGGTTGTACAGTCAAACTCCAGATCTTCTCCTCTTGCAAAATTGAAATCCAATATTCATTTAATAGCAACTGTCCACTTCCCCCTCCCTCCAGACCCTGGCAACCACTCTTCCACTTTGTCTTTATGAATCTGACTACTTCCTGCCCTATAAGTGCAATCGTACTGTGTCTCTCTCTTTCGGTGGGCTTCATAATGGCCTCAAGGCTCATCCATATTGTCCAACATGTCAGAATTTACTTCCTTTTTAAGGCTGTGAAACAGAGTCCATTGTGTATACACATCACATTTTGTCTATCCATCATCTGTCAGTGACGCAGACACTGGGGCTGCTTCCATCTTTGGACTGCTATGAGTAATGCTGCTATGGGCATGGATGTGCAAATACCTCTTGAAGACTCTGCTTTCAGTTCTTCTAGGTATATAACTAGAAGTGGAATTGTCAAGTCATATGGTAATTCTATATAGCTTTCTGAAGGCCTACCACTGTATTTGCACCATTTTATATTCCTATCAGTAGTGCACAGTATTCCAGTTTTTATACATCCTTGTCAACATTTGGTGGTTTTTTTTTTTACATAGTAGCCATCCTAATGAGTGTGGGCAAGCAGTTATATGTGTATAGTTTTAGGCCCTGCTTTTTCCACAGAAAATGATCTTGAACATTTTTTTCCCACGTCAATAGGTATTTTTTAAAACCTGATTTTTAATGGCTGTCCTATTTAACAGATTTCATAAACATTTTATGTCCAGCAATTTTTCAGGTATAGATAATGTTATATAGAATATTCTTATAAAGAAATCTTTGTGTACATCCCTGATATTTTCTTTAGTGACTAATGTCCTACAGGCTGAATTCCTGGATAAGAGGGTGTGTTTTTGATATGTATTGCAAGATTGCTTTTCTGAAAACCTGCATCAGTTTATATTCTTACTGAGTGCCAAAGAATTGATGCTTTTGAACTGTAGTGTCAGAGAAGACTCCTGAGAGTCCCTTGGACTGCAGGGAGATCCAATCAGTCCATTCTGAAGTAGATCAGCCCTGGGATTTCTTTGGAAGGAATGATGCTAAAGCTGAAACTCCAGTACTTTGGCCACCTCATGCGAAGAGCTGACTCATTGGAAAAGACTCTGATGCTGGGAGGGATTGGGGGCAGGAGGAGAAGGGGACGACAGAGGATGAGATGGCTAGATGGCATCACGGACTCGATGGACATGAGTCTGAGTGAACTCCGGGAGATGGTGATGGACAGGGAGGCCTGGCGTGCTGCGATTCATGGGGTCGCAAAGAATCCGACACGACTGAGCAACTGAACTGAACTGAACTGTACGGAGCAGTATGAAAGTATCATCTGTACTGCATATTATCAGACAAAATTATTTCAATATATGATCATAAATACAAGGTTAGAAAAACTATATATATCAATAGATAACAGTGGTCAATTCTGAGAATAGTTCTGGTTTTTCATACAAGTGGTTATGTAAAATGCTAGATGAATTTTTATCTTTTGTGTTTTTCAGTAAGAATGTATTAATGTAAATTTATATAAAACATTTTAATTTCCTAATTTAAAAAAGAAATGGTTGAAATTATATACTTATTTCAATAGGTATGCTTTTTGGTTTTATCAAACATTTTTTCCTATTTATTATCTTTCTCCTTTTGTGAAATAGCCACTCAACTTCATTTGTCTGATTTCTTGAGTTGTTAGTACTTTTTATATATGAATACACTTATACATACATGTCAATAATATTTCCTCCTTTTTCTTGTTTATTCTTCAGAAGCTAAATTTAAATATGAACATGAAGTCGCTTAGTCATGTCTGACTCTTTGCGACCCCATGGACTGTAGCCTACCAGGCTCCTCTGTCTATGGGATTTTCCAAGCAATAGTACTGAGTGGATTGCCATTTCCTTCTCCAGGGGATCTTCCCAACCCAGGTCTCCCGCATCATAGACAGACGCTTTACCGTCAGAGCCATCCGGGAAGTCCAAAAAGTTAAATAGGCACTGCATTTACATTTATTCATCTTTTACTTTATGATTAATTTATCAGCTTTTACAGTTATTTTCTTCATTCTGAGGACAGATATTAATCTGCCTATTTTTTATGTATAAATTGTTGTTGTATGTGTTTTGTGTTGTTGAGGTCGTGTCCAACTCTTTGTGACTCCATGGACTGCAGCATGCCAAGCTCCCCTGTCCTTCACTATCTCCAGGAGTTTATTCAGATTTATGTCTATTGAGTCAGTGATGCTATCTAACCATCTCATCTTCTGCCCTTGCCGTCTCTTTTTACCTTCAACCTTTCCCAGCATCAGGGTTTTTTCCAATGAGTAGACTCTTCATATCAGGTGGCCAAAGTATTGGAGCTTCAGCATCAGTTCTTCCAGTAAATATTCAGGACTGATTTCCTTTAGGATAGACTGGATTGATCTCCTTTCAGTCTAAGGGACTCTCAAGAGTCTTCTCCAACACCACAGTTTGAAAGCATCAATTCCAGAAAAGATCCCAGAGTCAGGATCTTTTCTAAAGGGTCAGTTCTTCACATCAGGTGGCCAAAATATTGGAGCTTCAGCTTCAGCATCACTCCTTTCAAAGAGTATTCAGGACTCTTTGAAAGGAGTGATGCTTTCCTGATTTCCTGATTTCCTTTAGGATGGACTGGTTGGATCTCCTTGCTGTCCAACGGACTCTCAAGAGTCTTCTCCAACACCACAGTTCAAAAGCATCAATTCTTTGGTGCTCAGCATTCTTTATGGTCCAACTCTCACATCCAAACATGACTACTGGAAAAACCATAGCTTTGACTAGATGGACCTTTGTCTGCAAAGTAATGTCTCAGCCTTTTAATATGCTGTCAAGGTTGGTCGTAGCNCATCCAAACATGACTACTGGAAAAACCATAGCTTTGACTAGATGGACCTTTGTCTGCAAAGTAATGTCTCAGCCTTTTAATATGCTGTCAAGGTTGGTCGTAGCTTCCGAGGAGCAAGCGTCTTTAATTTCATGCCTGCCATCACCATCTGCAGTGCCTTTTGGAGCCCAAGAAAATAAAATCTGTCACTGTTTCCATTGTTTGCCCATCTATTTGCCATGAAGTGATGGGACCGGATGCCATTGTCTTCATTTTCTGAATGTTGAGTTTTAAGCCAGCTTTTCACTCTCCTCTTTCACGTTCACGAAGAGGCCCTTCAGTTCCTCTTTGCTTTCTGCCATAAGGAAGGAAGGAAGGAAGTGAAGTGGCTCAGTCGTGTCTGACTCTTTGCGACCCCATGGATAGTAGCCTACGAGGCTTCTCCGTCCATGGGATTTTCCAGGCACAAGTACTGGACTGGGTTGCCATTTCCTTCTCCAGAGGATCTTCCTGACTCAGAGATCGAACCCAGGTCTCCAGCATTGTAGGCAGACGCTTTTNCCCGCCCTTCTCTTTACTCCAAGGCCCTCTCGGGGAACGCGAGGTAGGATCCTGTTCTGTGCTGGACTTTGCCTTCCCCACCTCTGCCCTCCACAGGAGCCCACGGCTTGCTTCCTCATTGTAACGCACCTGCATGGTTCTTTGTTATGTGCATGTAACATAATTAACTTAGTTACACAGAGCAGGATTTTGATCTTGTTGGGGCTTCAAGATGCCTTTGAGAATTGAATTACCAGAAAAAAATATGGGTAAAACTTGCTTTAAAAATTTGTCTGTAGGGGATCTGAGCCTCTCAGTACAGAGGTCTAGTCCTGAAGGTTGTGCCCCTGAGCACACGTGCTCCCGCACTGGGGGTCGCAGCGGTCCCTGGGAAGGGAACTTAGCCCTGGAGCTTGTGTTCTGCAGCGGAAAGGGCCAGCGGGCTTTGTGAAAGACTGACTCACGCCCTGTGCTCCGGGGCAGAGATGTGCGACTGTCCCGCTCACTGCTGTGTTCTCACCCGGCTTCCACTGTTTCACCCTTAGAAGTTTTGGGAACGCACTTGGAAACTGTATTCTGGACAAAGACTATCTGAGGTCACTGAACAAGCTTCCACACCAGGTACGTTGAAAGTGGGGATGTTGACTGATCCTCTTGTATCTGGGTATGTGGTGATGGAAAGGGACGCAAAGACTCGGCCAGCTCTGTAGAGAGTTGGGAACGTGCACTTCCGCCGTCTTTGAACATAAGAGCTAGCAGGGGCCTGTGGGCTCACTTACCACCGAGGACAATGAAGCAGAGAGTCCACGGTGGAGAGGATGTGCTCGGCAGAGGTCTGAGAGAGGGGAGCACAGGGCGCTCTCAGCCCGCTGCCATTTCTCACAGACACTCAGAGCCTCACCAGCCCAGCCTTCCGCTCTTCCGCAGCTCTGCGTCTGGAAGGGCTGGGTTCCCGTTTGTGTGGGTGCGTGTCATGTGGCCTGCACACCCGCCTTTGGAGAGTGGGGTCTGGAGTCCAGCGTGACCTGGGCTGGTCGGGCAGGGGAATGCCCGTTGCCTGCTGCATGTGGCTGTGGTTCTTCAGGCCCCTGCAGAGCCGCCACCTCCCTCTGCTGGGCTTCAGGGGTCTTTTTCTTGTGCTGCCCCTCATAGAGGTGTGTGTCAATTGGCAGAACTTCGTTTCTTTCTTTCCTTTCTTAAAATCTTTTTTATCTATTATTGGACTCAGTTTGCTATTAATAATATTGTTTAGGATTCTGCGTCTGTATTCATGAGGGATATTGTAGTTTTGTTTTGTAGTCGTAGTGAGAAACAAATAGGAGCTCCCCCGGTGGTGTGGTGGTGAAGAAGCCGCCTGCCAGTCAGGAGGGCAGAAAGGGCCCTGGAGAAGCGCACGGCAGCCCCTCCACTGCCGCCGCGTGCCGGCCGCCGCCCCGTGCCAGGGTGCCAGGCCACCGCCCCGTGCCGGCCGCGAGCCCCCACCGCCTCTGCTGTAACTTTGTTTCGGTGCCTCGGCGGGCCACTGGAGCTCTTACAGGGGTATCCGTCTGCTTACTGTGACCTTGGTGTTGCTGTGAGGGAGGGCCTGGAGCTTCCTGGTCACCCATTTTGTTGACATGACTGTATTTTTTCACTTTTTAAAAAAAGAAGTACAACATATACCCAGAAAGCTGCAAGTCATACTGGCACAGCCTGGTGAATTTTAAGTGAACACAGCTGTCTGCACCTCAGATTAGGGAAGCAGGACATAACCAGCGCTCTAGAACTTTTCTGCCCCCCCACTGCACCCACTGCTTGGTTGGTTTTGAACCTGCGGCCGTGCTGTAGCTCCGCTGCTGTGCTGTGTTTCTCCGGCTGCGGTGAACGGGGCCCCCGTGCTTTTTGTGCCCAGGCTTCTCACTGCGGTAGCTTCTCTTGTGGACCACAGGCTCAGCATGTGGGGTCTTCCCGGACCAGGGATTGAACCCGGGTCCCCTGCATTGCAAGAGTTGATAGTTTAACTACTGAACCACTAGGAAAAGCGGACTTTATTTCTTTTTAAAGTAACTTTTTTTTTTAGTCTTTTAGTCAGGTTTATTCCTGCTTTTAAACTTTATATAAATGGAATTGTATGGTTTGTGCTTTATAAAAAGTGTTGTGTAAAAAAGTGCAACATAGCTATGTAGACAGTGGACACGTGGTAAATGCCCAGCTGGATGGATTTTAAGGCGGACACACCCACGTGGGCAGCGCCTGAGTCAGGTCGCGCACCACCACTCCCGGAGTCTCCGGGTGTGCCACCCGCCCCATCACTGCTGAGGAAGGTTCTGATTGTTCTTTGCTTTGGGGACTCACATTATCAACTGTTCTGTGTCGGGCTTTCATTCCACGTGTGTGATTCATTTGTGCAGAGCGTAGTGGCATCTTCTGTGACACGAGTCTACAGAGGTTTTCCCATTCTACTTAACAGACGCTGGAGATTTTCGTAGCTTTTAGTTGAATGGGGCTGCTGTTAGCGTTCTTGAGCATGCCTCGGTGCACACACGTGCATTTACTGTGGAAATTATTAGCGAAGGTCAGAGGGTTGGGCGTATGCTTGGTTTTAGTAGGTTCCACTTCAGTTGTCCAGTATGGCACATAGCAGTATGTGAGTTCCAATTATTCAGTATATTCAGCAGCATTTAGCTTTGTCTTAAATTTTTTTCAGTGCTCATTTTCAGTTTTTTTGTGGTGGTAGAATATACATAAAATTTACCTTCTCAGACATTTCAAGGGTGCAGTTCCGTTGTACAAAATACATTGCTACCGTGGGGCGCTCGCCATTACCATCTATGTCTATAGCTCTTTGCTGTTACAAAACAAATCCTACCCACTGCACAGTGACCCCCGCTCCCTCTCCACGCAGCCCCGGCACCACCATCTGCCTTGTCTCTGCTTCTTGCTCTCCTTTGGTGCCTCTTGTCAGTGGAGTCATCCCTTTGTTCCTGGCCAGTTTCACTGAGCATAGCATCCTCAAGTTTCCTAGCATAAGCTCATTTCCCCTAAAGTTTCTTTTTCTTTTGGCAGCGGCGTGTGGGGATTCAGTTCCCTGACGAGGGATTGAACCTGGGCCTTTGGCTTGAAAACCTGGAACCAGGAAACTCCCTGCAGAAGCTCACTTCTGACTTATTTCCCAATGTAGATAAGAAACTCCACAATGTAATTTTCATTTTCAGGTTATCTTTACCCACATGTAGTCGTCTCAACCTGATGCTCCGTTATTCTGTGAGCCTCACATTACTGAGTGAGGCTTCGCTTGTGGAACACAGGCTCTGGGTTTCTGTAGTGCGACTGATGTACGATCATTTCCATAGGAAAGTGTGTCAGGCCCAGTTGCCAAGGAAAGAGTGAAGTTAGATTTTACAGATCTTTTTGCCCTAAATAAAAACTGAATTGTGATTCCTTTGTATGAAAACTGCGTTAACACAGAATGGCACAGGAGGGAAATGGAGCTGTTTTACTTCACGTAGAGTTGAAGTTACTTGGACTTGTGGATCCTTTGCCTCAGCTTCTCAGGACCTTGAAGGAATGAGGGCAGAGAGAATTGTGGAATGCATTCAAGGAAGGGGCAAGAGCAACTGAAGGAAATTATTCTCTCTCCTTATTAGCTGCCTCTTCAAGTGGATTTAACTAACGCAAAGAGACAAGATTTTGAACCATCTGTTGAACAAGCCAGATACAGCAGCTGCCAGCAGAATGCAACCCTGGAGCCCCCTAAAGCCCAGGAGGCGACCTCGCCGTGCAGACAGAGCTACTCAGCTAGCCCCCACGCTGCGGCACAGGGGGCCACGGAGAGCAGCTCCCGGTATGGCCACCTGCCCTCTCTACTCCTCCCTCCACTTGCACCTTCTCAGCAGAACGCGGGGCCGTGAGCCCCCTTGGCAACTGTGTGCTGTTGACCAGGTAACTCAGAAACCCCCCCAACACCTCACTGGTCTCCTGCTGCAGAAGCCTGGCCCCCGGCACCGCGGCGAGCGAAGCCACGTTCCAGCGGAAGCTCCGGCAGCAGCAGCTGCAGCAGCAGTTCCGGAAACAGATGGAGAGACAACGGCAGGCCGCCCCCTCTGCTCTGTCCGCTGGAAGGACGGGCCAGGCTGAGAGGCTGGGGGCACCTCTGCCTGGAGCGGCAGGTTCGGTCCAGACCAGGGCTCGGCACACATGGGGTCAGGGCTTCCGAGCACCGGGTCCTGCCCTGCGTTTCCCCGTGGGTGAAGGATAGCCCGCCCCTGACATCTCCAGAGCTGGACCTCTCTGATGCCAGAGCTTCCTCGGGCCTCAGTTACTCTGGCCACACGGACATGAGCTCTGACTGTAAGGCAGAAAGTTGGGTGTGCAGGTGATGGGGCTTCTGGAGTTCTCCATGAACTCACGTTTTTTTCAGAGTCCAGATTCACTGGGAGTATTAGATACAGATGGTTTTGAAGTCTTCCAGAGACTAGAAAAAAAGACAAAACGGATTTTTCCCAGCTTCTCCTTAAAAATTACTAACATTCTGAGGATTTGGTTCCTGTTTAGTTCTTTAAAACTCCCCTCAGCACTGGCCAGCTGAGATTAACGAAGGGAAAAGCCCACAATGGATTGTGCTGGGGCTGTTCTTCGTAAGAATTATTATTCTGGGTCTCTAGCTTCCAACCCAGACTCTTCAGTTTTTTGATGAGAAGAATATGGTGTTTTCAGCCCTAGTTTATATAGAGGAGTAGGTGGGACTGGGACACAGGGCCCCGAGCTTGGTGCTGGCTCTGCGCGGTGTAACCGGGCAGCTCTACATGCACCCGAGGCTGCCCAGCCCCCCAATGACGACGGGAGCTCAGGCTGCCCCCTCTCCCTGCAGCGCAGCCGCCACCGGTGCCTCCTGCCAAGCCCAGCCTCCCCAGGCCCTGCTCACCTTCAGAGCCACTCACCCAGAAAGACCTGCTCCCAGGTAAGCGGAGCCAGAGGCGTGACCTAAGGCCCAGTCAGTAAACACGCCAGGTGCCTGTGAGTCACTGGTTGCCACACACACATCTCAAGAGGCATGGGGATCCTCACTCCTGTGGGTTCTGCACCAAGGGGATGCGAGTGGCCCGATGCTGGGGTGACTGCTCGCGCACGTGCAGCTCCTCTGCCGCACCGTGGAGAGGCCTGGTGTCCTTCCATAGGACTGGGGGAGAGAAACTCAGATGCCGTCACGGGGCCCACACCATACAGAACCTTCTCGTGACCTGCTCTTTTCCCTTGTGTTACATGTTCCCGTGACCGCTGTCCTTGCAGACAGTCTTGAAATGTGGGCCATGGCTATGGATGCAGATGACAGCGTGCTCAAGCCCTTGTCGAGACCAGAACCACCGCAGACCCTTGCCATCTCGGTCCTGAAGAGCCACATGGAGACCCAGAACAGGATCCCACCAAGCCTTTGCCACCAGAATCCACAGGCACAATCTGGACCCTGGCACCTCCGAACTTCCAGCCTTAACCAAGACACCACAGGTAGCCAAGTGTTCTAGGAGCAAACACCAAAGGGGAGCTGGGTGTGTGTGATTCACTGAGTCTTAAAAGCAGAATGACATTCCATTTTAAGAAGTCTGGTGGAACTCCTGTCTGAGGGGCAGCAGTGTAAGAACGTGGAGGACAACTAGTTTAAAAGCGATGTGTCCTCATATAACAGTTTTCAGTCTTGGGGTTTTGTGGTTTAAAGTAGGTCGAGCAGGACTGTTAGCTGATGGCTTCTGGACTGTATCAGTTAGTTTACTCCTGATTTTAGTCATTGCAGCCACATCTGAATAGTTCCTCCTCCACAGGGGACTGTGACTCCTCTAGGAAGAATCAGGACATGAAGAAAAGGAAACTGGACCCACCTTAACCGCGGCTCAGGGCGCCTCCTGAACTCTGTCCTGATGGGACCTCACTTTGGTCATGAGATGACTGGTCCTGCCTGAGGAGTGCGCGCTGCCTCAGGGCTCTACCTGCTTCATCCTGAACTCTGCTGGAGGACTCAGCACCTGCTCACATCAAGTCGGGCATTTGGGAAGCTCTGTAGAGAGTCGGTGCCTTTTCTTGGGCTCATCACTTTTTATTCCTAAACTGTTATGTTAATGAAGACAGAAATCACCTCTGCCTGTGGTGCGTCCCTGAGTGACCACTGACTTCTTGTTGTGGGGCCCCCCATCTTCTAACACTGCCACCCAAGATTGCAGTCTTCGTCACTATTGTTCATTGGCTCATGAAACTACTTCCCTTTTCTCCTAAGACCAAAGAAAAGGCATTTTTAAGAAAGCAAAATTAAATCCTACCCTGTAACAATATGACAGGCATGCCTCTTCTTATTGCACTTCACATTTATTTTTAAAAACAAACGGAAGGTTTTTGGCCACCCCGTGTTGAGCATTTTAAAGATTTTTTTTTAGNGGGCAGGGGAATGCCCGTTGCCTGCTGCATGTGGCTGTGGTTCTTCAGGCCCCTGCAGAGCCGCCACCTCCCTCTGCTGGGCTTCAGGGGTCTTTTTCTTGTGCTGCCCCTCATAGAGGTGTGTGTCAATTGGCAGAACTTCGTTTCTTTCTTTCCTTTCTTAAAATCTTTTTTATCTATTATTGGACTCAGTTTGCTATTAATAATATTGTTTAGGATTCTGCGTCTGTATTCATGAGGGATATTGTAGTTTTGTTTTGTAGTCGTAGTGAGAAACAAATAGGAGCTCCCCCGGTGGTGTGGTGGTGAAGAAGCCGCCTGCCAGTCAGGAGGGCAGAAAGGGCCCTGGAGAAGCGCACGGCAGCCCCTCCACTGCCGCCGCGTGCCGGCCGCCGCCCCGTGCCAGGGTGCCAGGCCACCGCCCCGTGCCGGCCGCGAGCCCCCGCCGCCTCTGCTGTAACTTTGTTTCGGTGCCCCGGCGGCCTGGGTGCTGGCTCCTTTCGGCGGGCAACTGGAGCTCTTACAGGGGTATCCGTCTGCTTACTGTGACCTTGGTGTTGCTGTGAGGGAGGGCCTGGAGCTTCCTGGTCACCCATTTTGTTGACATGACTGTATTTTTTCACTTTTTAAAAAATGAAGTACAACATATACCCAGAAAGCTGCAAGTCATACTGGCACAGCCTGGTGAATTTTAAGTGAACACAGCTGTCTGCACCTCAGATTAGGGAAGCAGGACATAACCAGCGCTCTAGAACTTTTCTGCCCCCCACTGCACCCACTGCTTGGTTGGCTTTGAACCTGCGGCCGTGCTGTAGCTCCGCTGCTGTGCTGTGTTTCTCCGGCTGCGGTGAACGGGGCCCCCGTGCTTTTTGTGCCCAGGCTTCTCACTGCGGTAGCTTCTCTTGTGGAGCACAGGCTCAGCATGTGGGGTCTTCCCGGACCAGGGATTGAACCCGGGTCCCCTGCATTGCAAGAGTTGATAGTTTAACTACTGAACCACTAGGAAAAGCGGACTTTATTTCTTTTTAAAGTAACTTTTTTTTTTAGTCTTTTAGTCAGGTTTATTCCTGCTTTTAAACTTTATATAAATGGAATTGTATGGTTTGTGCTTTATAAAAAGTGTTGTGTAAAAAAGTGCAACATAGCTATGTAGACAGTGGACACGTGGTAAATGCCCAGCTGGATGGATTTTAAGGCGGACACACCCACGTGGGCAGCGCCTGAGTCAGGTCGCGCACCACCACTCCCGGAGTCTCCGGGTGTGCCACCCGCCCCATCACTGCTGAGGAAGGTTCTGATTGTTCTTTGCTTTGGGGACTCACATTATCAACTGTTCTGTGTCGGGCTTTCATTCCACGTGTGTGATTCATTTGTGCAGAGCGTAGTGGCATCTTCTGTGACACGAGTCTACAGAGGTTTTCCCATTCTACTTAACAGACGCTGGAGATTTTCGTAGCTTTTAGTTGAATGGGGCTGCTGTTAGCGTTCTTGAGCATGCCTCGGTGCACACACGTGCATTTACTGTGGAAATTATTAGCGAAGGTCAGAGGGTTGGGCGTATGCTTGGTTTTAGTAGGTTCCACTTCAGTTGTCCAGTATGGCACATAGCAGTATGTGAGTTCCAATTATTCAGTATATTCAGCAGCATTTAGCTTTGTCTTAAATTTTTTTCAGTGCTCATTTTCAGTTTTTTTGTGGTGGTAGAATATACATAAAATTTACCTTCTCAGACATTTCAAGGGTGCAGTTCCGTTGTACAAAATACATTGCTACCGTGGGGCGCTCGCCATTACCATCTATGTCTATAGCTCTTTGCTGTTACAAAACAAATCCTACCCACTGCACAGTGACCCCCGCTCCCTCTCCACGCAGCCCCGGCACCACCATCTGCCTTGTCTCTGCTTCTTGCTCTCCTTTGGTGCCTCTTGTCAGTGGAGTCATCCCTTTGTTCCTGGCCAGTTTCACTGAGCATAGCATCCTCAAGTTTCCTAGCATAAGCTCATTTCCCCTAAAGTTTCTTTTTCTTTTGGCAGCGGCGTGTGGGGATTCAGTTCCCTGACGAGGGATTGAACCTGGGCCTTTGGCTTGAAAACCTGGAACCAGGAAACTCCCTGCAGAAGCTCACTTCTGACTTATTTCCCAATGTAGATAAGAAACTCCACAATGTAATTTTCATTTTCAGGTTATCTTTACCCACATGTAGTCGTCTCAACCTGATGCTCCGTTATTCTGTGAGCCTCACATTACTGAGTGAGGCTTCGCTTGTGGAACACAGGCTCTGGGTTTCTGTAGTGTGACTGATGTACGATCATTTCCATAGGAAAGTGTGTCAGGCCCAGTTGCCAAGGAAAGAGTGAAGTTAGATTTTACAGATCTTTTTGCCCTAAATAAAAACTGAATTGTGATTCCTTTGTATGAAAACTGTGTTAACACAGAATGGCACAGGAGGGAAATGGAGCTGTTTTACTTCACGTAGAGTTGAAGTTACTTGGACTTGTGGATCCTTTGCCTCAGCTTCTCAGGACCTTGAAGGAATGAGGGCAGAGAGAATTGTGGAATGCATTCAAGGAAGGGGCAAGAGCAACTGAAGGAAATTATTCTCTCTCCTTATTAGCTGCCTCTTCAAGTGGATTTAACTAACGCAAAGAGACAAGATTTTGAACCATCTGTTGAACAAGCCAGATACAGCAGCTGCCAGCAGAATGCAACCCTGGAGCCCCCTAAAGCCCAGGAGGCGACCTCGCCGTGCAGACAGAGCTACTCAGCTAGCCCCCACGCTGCGGCACAGGGGGCCACGGAGAGCAGCTCCCGGTATGGCCACCTGCCCTCTCTACTCCTCCCTCCACTTGCACCTTCTCAGCAGAACGCGGGGCCGTGAGCCCCCTTGGCAACTGTGTGCTGTTGACCAGGTAACTCAGAAACCCCCCCAACACCTCACTGGTCTCCTGCTGCAGAAGCCTGGCCCCCGGCACCGCGGCGAGCGAAGCCACGTTCCAGCGGAAGCTCCGGCAGCAGCAGCTGCAGCAGCAGTTCCGGAAACAGATGGAGAGACAACGGCAGGCCGCCCCCTCTGCTCTGTCCGCTGGAAGGACGGGCCAGGCTGAGAGGCTGGGGGCACCTCTGCCTGGAGCGGCAGGTTCGGTCCAGACCAGGGCTCGGCACACATGGGGTCAGGGCTTCCGAGCACCGGGTCCTGCCCTGCGTTTCCCCGTGGGTGAAGGATAGCCCGCCCCTGACATCTCCAGAGCTGGACCTCTCTGATGCCAGAGCTTCCTCGGGCCTCAGTTACTCTGGCCACACGGACATGAGCTCTGACTGTAAGGCAGAAAGTTGGGTGTGCAGGTGATGGGGCTTCTGGAGTTCTCCATGAACTCACGTTTTTTTCAGAGTCCAGATTCACTGGGAGTATTAGATACAGATGGTTTTGAAGTCTTCCAGAGACTAGAAAAAAAGACAAAACGGATTTTTCCCAGCTTCTCCTTAAAAATTACTAACATTCTGAGGATTTGGTTCCTGTTTAGTTCTTTAAAACTCCCCTCAGCACTGGCCAGCTGAGATTAACGAAGGGAAAAGCCCACAATGGATTGTGCTGGGGCTGTTCTTCGTAAGAATTATTATTCTGGGTCTCTAGCTTCCAACCCAGACTCTTCAGTTTTTTGATGAGAAGAATATGGTGTTTTCAGCCCTAGTTTATATAGAGGAGTAGGTGGGACTGGGACACAGGGCCCCGAGCTTGGTGCTGGCTCTGCGCGGTGTAACCGGGCAGCTCTACATGCACCCGAGGCTGCCCAGCCCCCCAATGACGACGGGAGCTCAGGCTGCCCCCTCTCCCTGCAGCGCAGCCGCCACCGGTGCCTCCTGCCAAGCCCAGCCTCCCCAGGCCCTGCTCACCTTCAGAGCCACTCACCCAGAAAGACCTGCTCCCAGGTAAGCGGAGCCAGAGGCGTGACCTAAGGCCCAGTCAGTAAACACGCCAGGTGCCTGTGAGTCACTGGTTGCCACACACACATCTCAAGAGGCATGGGGATCCTCACTCCTGTGGGTTCTGCACCAAGGGGATGCGAGTGGCCCGATGCTGGGGTGACTGCTCGCGCACGTGCAGCTCCTCTGCCGCACCGTGGAGAGGCCTGGTGTCCTTCCATAGGACTGGGGGAGAGAAACTCAGATGCCGTCACGGGGCCCACACCATACAGAACCTTCTCGTGACCTGCTCTTTTCCCTTGTGTTACATGTTCCCGTGACCGCTGTCCTTGCAGACAGTCTTGAAATGTGGGCCATGGCTATGGATGCAGATGACAGCGTGCTCAAGCCCTTGTCGAGACCAGAACCACCGCAGACCCTTGCCATCTCGGTCCTGAAGAGCCACATGGAGACCCAGAACAGGATCCCACCAAGCCTTTGCCACCAGAATCCACAGGCACAATCTGGACCCTGGCACCTCCGAACTTCCAGCCTTAACCAAGACACCACAGGTAGCCAAGTGTTCTAGGAGCAAACACCAAAGGGGAGCTGGGTGTGTGTGATTCACTGAGTCTTAAAAGCAGAATGACATTCCATTTTAAGAAGTCTGGTGGAACTCCTGTCTGAGGGGCAGCAGTGTAAGAACGTGGAGGACAACTAGTTTAAAAGCGATGTGTCCTCATATAACAGTTTTCAGTCTTGGGGTTTTGTGGTTTAAAGTAGGTCGAGCAGGACTGTTAGCTGATGGCTTCTGGACTGTATCAGTTAGTTTACTCCTGATTTTAGTCATTGCAGCCACATCTGAATAGTTCCTCCTCCACAGGGGACTGTGACTCCTCTAGGAAGAATCAGGACATGAAGAAAAGGAAACTGGACCCACCTTAACCGCGGCTCAGGGCGCCTCCTGAACTCTGTCCTGATGGGACCTCACTTTGGTCATGAGATGACTGGTCCTGCCTGAGGAGTGCGCGCTGCCTCAGGGCTCTACCTGCTTCATCCTGAACTCTGCTGGAGGACTCAGCACCTGCTCACATCAAGTCGGGCATTTGGGAAGCTCTGTAGAGAGTCGGTGCCTTTTCTTGGGCTCATCACTTTTTATTCCTAAACTGTTATGTTAATGAAGACAGAAATCACCTCTGCCTGTGGTGCGTCCCTGAGTGACCACTGACTTCTTGTTGTGGGGCCCCCCATCTTCTAACACTGCCACCCAAGATTGCAGTCTTCGTCACTATTGTTCATTGGCTCATGAAACTACTTCCCTTTTCTCCTAAGACCAAAGAAAAGGCATTTTTAAGAAAGCAAAATTAAATCCTACCCTGTAACAATATGACAGGCATGCCTCTTCTTATTGCACTTCACATTTATTTTTAAAAACAAACGGAAGGTTTTTGGCCACCCCGTGTTGAGCATTTTAAAGATTTTTTTTTAGATACAATGCTAGTGCATGCTTCAATTAGTGTCACGTGTTTATATGCATCCAAAAACCAAAACTCTGATGTAAGCAGCTGTGTACAGTCACAGTCCAGAGGCATCTGGAGCCCAGGCCTGTCTGTGACGTGGTGCCCGGGACACGGAGCCCCATGGCAGGAGGCCTCAGCCACCCCAGCACCCCCAACCCCTCACCTGAGCTGCAGGAATTTTTTTCTGGTTTGGTTATTGTTACCACTATCTTTCTTGTCTGCAGCATCTTAGTTAAGGTCAGAATCACTGTTTTAAAAAGTTTCTGGAGATAGGAACCCAGTTATAAGTTGCACACAAGTCATATCAGAGCTAATGCGATCACCAAAAGGCACCTGCTGAAAATGAATCCCCACAGCTCAACAAAACCAAGCTTGGTTTATCTGAGTGGCTTCATCACATGTCCACAAGCAGGAAGTGCAACCCACAGTGCCAAACACAGGAGTGACAGCTGCCAAGAATCCCCAAGGTTTGAATTCAGTTTATTTTTTTTTTTAAACAGTGTACATTGTTAAATAATGTAAGGAAAACATTTATAATTCAGAAAGATTTTTTTAATGTGGAAAAGATACTCAAAGTGTACTATTAACACGAAAATAATTTAAACAGTTCAGTAGCACTGGTTCATTCCTCTAGGCTTCAGTTATTTCATCCACAGGAGGAGAAAAAATCAACAGTAAATAAAACCAGTTCTTACTTTCCATGTGAGTGAAGAGACCTCAAAATCATTAAACCAAAGTGACAAGACAGTCGTGCTGCACTTGGCTCCCTCCTTTGGTACAAAGTCCTGTCTCCTCTGTCCACGTGTCCATTTCCCATTTCCTTGGCACTGCTTGTTCTGTCCTTACTCTCACCATTTCTCGAGGATTACATGCAGAGAAGAAGTAAAGTTTCAAAGTAAAGCTTGGAGTACCTGCCCTTTTCATCTCTTACCTTCCTGAAAACCTCAGCCTTTATTTGCATCTTTGGGGCCTTGGCTAACTTAATAAAGAAAATGGCCAATGAAGGACAGGACAGCCAGGCCCTTCTTGTCACGGGAGATTCCTGGGATGGGCCACTGAGGTGGCTCAAGAGTCAAGAGAAGCAGCACCCCAAGATTGAGTCCTAGCTTCTTGCCCCATCTTCTGGGAGAACAGAGATCCCCAAAATAGGCAATGGGAGAGTATTTCCTAAAGTTTCTGAAAATAAAGAGAACTGCCCATCACAACTAGGCATAGCACTAAATAATACTGGCTGGTTGCAGTTATTACTTGAGGGGAGTCTCTCTTTATATGAGAATATCCATTGTCATTCTAGAAACAAAGGTAGCCAGGGCATTATGACCCTGCAACCCTCTGGACATTATATAGAAGTGAGGAGGGACAAGCAGCCGTTCCTACAGTGCTTATTTCAGATGTGGGGCCACTTGCCACAAACTGCAGGACCCCACGTTGAGAAATACACGGTACATTTGCACCAAGAGGAAAGCAAAGCAAACTTTTTCTTAGAGCAACTTTCTCCATCTGAGACATTTCACTGTCACATTTCCCAACTTAAAAACTAGCCCCCATCCCCCTTCCTTTCTCTTCAGCCATTTCTTCTCAATCTTCTGTGTTCAAGCCCAGCGCAGGTAGGTAAGGCTTCAGGCAGCCGCTGGCCAAGCACCGCGTCGTCACGCACGTCTGCTCTGCAGCCTCCCGTCTCAGCACCGGTCGCGCCACGCTCAGTCTGGCAACTGCCCGATCTGGAGACAGCCTCCCTCCTCACTTGTCCTGAAACAGTTTTCTGCTTTAACCACTGATGTCAACTTAACTTCTCACCCTGCTCATCTTACAAAACTGTTAAATGACTTGAAAAAAAAAACCCTTCCAGTTTCCTTACAACATAGTCCACTGCTGGGTCACACAGACCCACGCTCTCCTTCCACACACCCTCGCTGACCAGGGTCTGACGAGAAGTTGATGCAACGGCAGAAGCGATAGAAGTCCAAGGCACTAAGCATCCAGCAAGCGGTACTGGGAGGACGGAAGTATTCAAGTAGAGTGATTTATACAATTTTACATTCACATTTATTTGTCTAATACAATGGAAATACAAAGGAGAAAAGTGAAATCTCAGTAAGTAAAGGACAGAGCTAGTCTTTTTAAGCCTTTCATATTTTACTCTTAAACTACTGTTGTCCAACAACATTTATACATCACAGTGTTTCCACATCAAAACTGATGGCAAAGTTACATGTCCGCAGGGAACTTTTTTCCTAATTGCTAATGCTGCAGTCAAAGCTGCGAGTATCATTTGCTTAAAGCACTAATGACCTATTGTAAGAAAGGGCTGGAACCTCCATCCCTCCCCTGGTGTCTTCACTGGGTTCTAAAGATTGGTTGGATTGGGGTGGGGGTAAGGGTCGACAGGGTAGGAGAGAGCCCAATAGTTTAAATTTGTTGTCTTGTGGTTCGTATTCTTGAGGGAGGAAGGAAGCGATTGGGGTGGCTACCAAAATGAAGA